>VZRQ01007680.1:90227-111602 GCA_013397975.1 Machaerirhynchus nigripectus | reverse complement strand
GGGGCGCAGTGACAGCCCGCCCTGCCCGCGGGGGTCGGGGCAGTGCCGGGGAAGGAGCGTCCTGTCCCGGGGAAGGGGTGAGCTCCCCGGCGCTCCGGACCCGGCTGTCGCCCATGGGGCCAAGGAGGGCTCGTGTATTCATAGCCTGTACGGTGCACGGTGCGAGCAGCTCCGCAGGGCTGGGGGTCAGGGCGTGCACACACTGTGCCTAGGGGGCACTGGTAAATGCGCAGAGAAGAGCTCAGACACCCTGTGTTGTGTGCCAGCAGCAGAAACCCGACGGTACACGAAGGCAGTATGTAAACATGTGTTTTCGTGCATACAGATAGGTATATCTGCACCTCGAGTGCTGGGTCCAGTTCTGGGCCCCTCACTTCGAGAAGGACATTGAGGTGCTGGAGCGTTTCCAGAAAAGGCCAGCGGAGCTGGGGAAGGGGCTGGAGCATGAGTCTTTTGAAGAGCAGCTGAGGGGACTGCCGGTGGTTCGCCTGGAGAAGGGGAGGCTCAGGAGTGATCTTATCACGCTCAACAACTCCCTGAAAGGAGAGTGTAGCCAGGCCGGGATTGGCCTCTTCTCCCAGGAAACAAACGAGAGGGCATAATCTAAAGACAGAGCAGGGGAAGTTTAGGTTGAATGTTAGGAGGAATTTCTTCACTGAAAGGGTCATTGTGCATTGGAATGGACAGNGAGCTGGGGAAGGGGCTGGAGCATGAGTCTTTTGAAGAGCAGCTGAGGGGACTGCCGGTGGTTCGCCTGGAGAAGGGGAGGCTCAGGAGTGATCTTATCACGCTCAACAACTCCCTGAAAGGAGAGTGTAGCCAGGCCGGGATTGGCCTCTTCTCCCAGGAAACAAACGAGAGTGCATAATCTAAAGACAGAGCAGGGGAAGTTTAGGTTGAATGTTAGGAGGAATTTCTTCACTGAAAGGGTCATTGTGCATTGGAATGGACAGCCCAGGGAGGTGGTGGAGTCACCGTCCATGGAGGTGTTTAGGGAAAGACTGGATGTGGCACTCAGTGCCATAGTCCAGTTGACACAATGGTGTTTGGTTAAAGGCTGGACTCGATGGTCTCAGGTCTTTTTTAACCTCAGTGATTTTGTGATCTCCATAGGGTTTGTGTGGATGTTGTTTGCAATGAGCACAAGGATTGGGTAAAAACTTAGTGTAGATAAAAACCAGACATATGTTGCTGTATATGTGGATTCATGCACAAAGTACTTGGGTGTTATAGAAGAGGAAATTATTCAATGTAAAATGCGTCTAGATGCTATCTTGATGTGTCCTCTTACAAACTCTGAACTCCTGCCAAGCTAAAACTAGGGCATTTAATAGATGTGCACAGAACAGGGTAGACATCTTTCGGTTACACTGTTTTGTCCAGCACCATGCAAGTTCATCAGGATACCAACTCTTTCCATATCCAAAGACTCAGGGAGAGGTGACTCGGATTGGAAGTCTTGCTTCTGGCTACTCAGTGTGGGTCTTTGTTACAGCTCCAACACCTGTCAGGAGAAAAATTGGTTCATGTGCCCACATGGCCGGTGTCATTGTGTTAACTGAACAGATTTATGGAAGATAGTCATAAATTGTGGATAGAGCTGACACTCTCAACTTGGTGCAGCTCAGTTGTGGACACTGTGCCACATTTAGAGACTGATTAATACAAGTCATGGACCAATTGACATGACTGTAATTAATAATTAGCAGCAGTTTATTGCTTATTAAATGAACTTTCCCTGTTCACTAGAATGAACAATGTTTAAGTTACTGTTCCTCCATTTGCCTTGCCCATTTTTCAGAGAAATCACTGTGTGTTTCGAGGAGTTAATGTGAAGTATGAAAAATAACTTTTTCTTCTCTGTCTCCTTTATATTACCTGCAGTGACAGCAGGAAGGTTTGACAGGTCTGTCATTTCACCTGTAGCAGATACTGTAGTAGAGTGTGTGACTCAGTTTCCCTTAGGGTTGGGCTATGCTGGAGGCCCTTGCCACAGTGCCAGTGTTACAGTCTCTGTTTTGCAGGTGAAGCAGACAATGTGGTTGTTTGTGAAGGCAATAAGCTTCTGCTGTGCTGACCTTGACCTTAAGGTTTGTGTTTGCCTAAGTTTGGTGCAAGTTGGGGGCGTTTTCCATCAGACAGGGAGCTTCATGTTTTCTGTAGCATTGCTGAACTGCTAGAACTGTGAATGTTTCAATGAGTGTTTGCCTTGTGTTTCCATTCCTCTTCTGTCCAGTTCTGGTGATCAGGATGTTTTCAGATTACACTAATTACTGCCACACATAGTTCTTTCATTTCCAGTCCTATACTTAAAATTAAGATGTAAACTTAGTCCTGGCTAATTTAACACCGACTTCTTGCAGCTCTCAGTCTGCAGCTTAATCTATAAAGGATAGTAACAGTAAGCATTGCAAAATTGGTTTTGAAATATTCCCTATGGTATAAAAATAAGTTCCTAAAAAAGTTGGAGTAGTTAATGACTAAGAGATTTTGAGATTTATGTATCACCCCTGTGAGTTTTCTCCAAAATAGTTTATAGTAAAGTAGTAGACCATGACTGAGTTTTCACACAAAGAGGATTATAGGTAAACACACCGTAGTTGGTGACAAGAAAACTGCCATTTTGCTGTACGGTAAGAACCACACAGTTTTACTTTCAGATTGGATGTCTGATGAAGTGGAATTTGTCCCAGGCTATTCTAATAGCACCTACTTGCCCTCTGGCAGGTTCTGTAATGCAGCTGGGCAGTGACTGTTCCTTAACCCAGGAGTGAGACGAACGTAATGCACATGGTTCTCTCTCGTGATATGTGCTTGTTTTATCTGATAAAGTTACTATGCTATTCTCTAAAGCTGATATTCTGTCCATATAAAGCAGTAAGAGGGTTCACGCTGACAGCCCGAAATGGTGCGTAAATTTACATGCGTTTCTTGTAGTTTGAGGCCTTTCCTGTGCTGCCAGGGTAGAACCATATAGTAATTTGGGATGCAGGTGAAAAAAGAACAAACCTGTGGCAAATCCTCTAGCTGAAAAAGTCCAGAATATTAAAGGTCCCAATTGCAGAAATACATCAAATACTAATAACTTGATTTATATTTTGAAGACAAAAAATTTGTTTCTGCAGACTGTTGGGTTGGTGCCCAGTGAGTGACTAATTTTAGTCAATGCCTTTTTTTCCCTCTTCTTATCTCCTGGTAACTTTGCAGTGGAGGTAAATGGTGGGCAGCCTTACTGCTGCAGACCAGATGGCTTTTTCTCTGTGTCTCAGAAGAGGGAAACAGTGGATTGTATTGGAGCATACATAATGCTGCCCTGTCTCTTGCTGCTGGTAATAGCAATCTGATTTGTGGGCTGCGTGGTTCTAAAGCTCGTGCAGTGAAGCTGAGAGGAGGCTCTGATGTGAAATGAACTTTCTGCTGAGGTGAGGCTCTGCTAACAAACAGGCAGCACGTGCAGATGTGACTGAAGATTGTCCTGGTACTGCTGGAGGCAGAGCTTTGCAGAGAACAGCACAGGCAAAGCCACGTCTTGGTGCGTCCTGTGGCACAAGCCGGTCTGAGGGACGAGGATGCTGGGACCTGCTCTGTAAAAGGGAGAGGGAGATGCCATTTCTGACAGGAGGGTGCTTTGGTAACTCAGGGGTTGTGGGCACGGAGCCACTGCCAGCAGCGAAGCACTGGAGTGCGGTGTTCCCGAGCTGCGTGTAGGCAAACTCCAACACGCGGCAGGTGAATCGGAGAAGGAAGGTGGACTGTGGGGGTGATGGGTGTCAGGGTTCAACTTTTACAATACCAATTCTGAAATCAGCGTTTTGCCAAATACCATGTATTGGTAGACATGGTTGGTACTGTTCACAGGGGCTTTTGTTTTAGGACAGGCAGAAGGGAAAGGGGATAAGGATCTTTCTGCATGGGTTGTTATCACACGGGGGAAGGCTGCAGCATAAAGGCAGCACTTCAAGTAGAAATTGTTGTCTTTACTCCCAGCACAACCTTTTGCTGCTGTTCACGGGTGCTCTGCTCTGCTGCTTTCCTAGACAGTTGCAGGGGGATGTGGCACACCTTTGGCACTTCCGTTTTCCAGCCCCAAGGGGCCGTGAGCCCAGCACTGCTGTGCTCTGGATGTTTGAGGCAAAAAATCAGCAGAACTGGAAGACTGCAGTATTTGGGAGAAGGCTCAGGGTTAGTTTTGTGGCTGCTATACAGTACTGACAACTAGCAACTTTTGGGATTGTTTGTGCTGCCTACCTTTAAAATTTAATGTTACCATGGTATCAGCATATTGTCCGTTATGAAAACACAGTTTCAAAAAGAGGGCTTTGGTATTGTGGTTGTTGTCTACAAAAGTCCTGTAGAAGGGTTCACATGACTGGAAAACCTACTTCCATCCAGTAGTTAAATTAGGATTTGGAAATAAACATATGTCAGCTTATTAGTGGGCTCATAACAAGAGGGAAATACTGACTCATGCTTGAAGTGAAAAGTTAGTGTTTGTTTATGTATTTATTTATTTATTTATTTGCCTCTTCAATGAGCCCAAAGTTTGGGGGAAGCTTTAAAAACTCCCCAAAGCCACTTTTCCCTCTGATGTGTGTTCTTTACTTTCAGAGTTTTCCTGAGTAAGCTTTCCTTGCAGTAGCCAATCGTTTGAGATGCATCCTCTGCTGAAACAACTTGTGCCGTGCTTGTGCTTGTTGAATGATCTCTTGGAGGATTAATGACTCAGTCTATAATAGCAGCTCGTGTTTTACCCTTCTTCTCCACGAGTTTCTTCTGTCACACCATTTTTAGCGCCAGCAATGTAGATTAATTACATAGGTTTTTGAGGTAGTCGTGCAACCAGTGTTAAAATAACTGCTCACCTGTGCAAATTTAGACAAAATAGGGTAACGATCTGGAGAGGAAAGGCTTTACATCATGTAATTGCTGATCTGGATCCTAGAATTTTCTATATTGATTTAGATATGCTCCTTTGTGCCCACACATTAGTGAAATCAGTAGCTATAGAACATCCCTGTGGTTACTTGTAACATTTATTTTCAAAATTATCAGCTGTTAAAAGTTCATTATTAAACTGAAAACACTTTCACAAACATGATATGCTTGTGTGTGTTCCTGTTTAGATTTTCAAATCAGCAGTTGAGAAGCTGTATTTAAACTGCTTTACTTCATCTTAGTATTGAGAATGTTCATCATGGCATTCACAGCTGCCCGTATTGAATTGGGGTCAAACTCCTCCTCTTTTGTTCAGTTACAGTGTTGTCAAATGAGGGGAGGCAGTAGGTGCTTGGTTTTAAACTTAAACCTCTCTTTTAATTTTGAAAAGGGTAAAAGCTTTTTCACTTTTCTCCCACGCTTCAAAGCCTATCTCCACGTCAGAAATACTTTAATGCTTTTTGGAGGGTTCATATGGCTTCTAGAGCAGATAGAGGAAGTTTTCAAAATTGTCTTTATTGCAATGCTCTGTATGTCCTCCCCTGAGGTGGGAGCAGGAGGCTGGGGCTAGAGGAAGGATTCCTGGTGACTGTGTGCTCAGAGGGAGCAGCAGTTCAGGACTGGAGGAGCTGTCCATGCGCAGGGACCCATACTGGCTGCTGCAGCTTGTGGGTTTCTAAGCCAGCCAGGCATGAAAACATCAGGGCCCTTGCTGTGCCAGGCTTGGCAGACCTGGGGTGATTTTAACCTTGGTGACTTTTTATCAATTTGGTTTTATCTGGACTTCCTGAAAATCGTTTCTTGCAAGTGTTACAAAACACATAGAGACACGTATTCCTGACTCTTAGTTACTGATGAGCTTCCTGTTATGATACTATTTAATACCTCATGATCTAGAATACAGTTATTTTTATTGCACATCCGTGGTGCACATATTTTACGGAATCATTGGGGGGTTTTTTTCAGAGCCAGGAAAGGCCATCATCTTAGATTCTTCATTAAGTATGCTGGTATACTTGTGTTTGGAATTTCTGTGCATCAGTTTCAAGCTTCCTTTTTAGCTACAGTTTTCTCTTTAAAAATGTATTGAACTTGGTTTAAGATTTGGAGGTTTAGGGAGCTCAACGTGCCTTTTCTTGGTATAGTTACATAAAATCTGTTAAACTTTGCATTCTTTGCTAGCCTGAACTTATCTAATGTAATCTTTCACAAAATAGATCTAGTTATGCCTTTCCTTAAAAAAACCCGAACAGCTGCAGAGCTATTTACCCATCTGAATTATCTTCATTTGTAGACACTTGTGATCAGTGCAGATCTTGACCTTCTTTGGGAAGAACAAGTTTGGACGGTCTTAACTTCCTCACAATAAGGCATGTCGTTAGATCTTGAAATTTATCTCTTAGATCTCTGCTGAATCTTTTCCTAATTTTACAGACTTAGTCAAGTGTGAACACTGTGTTCAGGTAATTAATTTACTAACAACATATGCAGAGCAGTACTCGGTAGGATACTAAGACAAGGCTAAGGTAATTTACAGTTTGCACTGGAACAGTGTGCCACTGTAGCCTCCCAAAAGCAGGCCATCTAATTCCTGAGCCACTGCTGTGCTGAGCTGCCTGTACTTCCTCCCTAGGTTAAGGGGTTTTTTACTCTCAGTATTAAGAAAGTCACCTCCAAGATCCTCTGAACCTGGAGGAGCTGGAAGTAGATTTTGGTTGTAATAACCTGTATGATTCATAGGCCTTATTTCTTCCTTTCCGCCCATTTATTTTTTAAGTGTTTCTGGAAGTGAAATCTGTGTCATTGTCATAATAGGTATTTACATTCAAGTGTGTGTGTATTCTACTTTAATCTCTGCTTATAATTAAAATGCAGGTTAAAAAGACTGTCTGTGATTATATATTTGTTATTCAGAACAGGAGTATACAAAATTACTGGCATTTAGTGTGGGGGTGGTATGTTATAAATCTAATCATTATTTTAAGTAAAGGTTTGTATAGTTTTAATAAACTTAACCTATCCTGCATCTCTTTGCAGTTTTTATAGTTTTTGAAATGCTTCTATCTGTATTAAATGTTGGTTGTTTTTTATTGTAACACATTATTGCTTAGATCATCATCCTAGTTTCTGGTTTTGTGGCCCTGGTAGTATTGACAGTACTGCCCAACTAAATGGAAAAAGTAGGGAGATGTACCATATTCCTTGGAGTTTGGTGTTGTTGCAGGTAGCCCCTAAAATCAGTATGGAAGAACTTGCTAAAAAAAGCCCTGTTGTGTCATATTGTTTACCTTTGAGGAAAAATGAAGCTTGTGGACATGTCCATTGTCATTTTGGTATCATACATGTATTCGAAAGCTTTAAGCTACAGAAGTGTTGGTGTCAATTTTCTTTCCTTTGTTTAACTTTTGAACTTCCATAGATCAGGAATATTTTATTTGGACACTTGTATTCCTAAGTAAAGATGCCCTGGATATATTAATTACAGGTCAAGTGAAAACAAATGAGCAGCCCTATTCTAACATGCATTTATGGAAGATTAACTATCCCATGTGGAAAACTCCTTGGCAACTAATGCTGTTTTGGAGTGCTAATCTTGTAAAGCTAGGAAGTAGCACAGTAACCTTCTGCTAGTCCATCATCACCCTCAGAGGTGAAGCAAAACCTTTAGAGGTTAGTAAAGCATCTTAGGCACTTTAGCCTGAGATTGACACCACTCCAGATAAAGCTTTGCTGCCTCTTACTGAGTGTTTCTTTTCCATTGTTAACAGTGTTAGTACTCACCCTGGACTGGATTGATTGAACTTGATTTACATCAACAAGATAGTGAGAAAAAGAGGAAAATGACTGTATGTTCAGATGAAGTCCCTGAGGTCTCTCAGAATAGTGATCCCTTCTGGAAAGGCAGCATCTCCTCCATTTGACAGTCCTGATGACCCTGCTCCTGCCTCTCCATCCCCAATGGCATGTGCTTTCCCCATGTTCTTAAACTGCGTGTACTTACCCCTGCACACATTTCCCACCATCCCTTATGTAAATTTGGGGACACAGTAGTTCTTCACTGTTATTATATTACCATTCAGAGCTGTCCATGCTTGGTCAACAGCAGACTAGCTGTGTATTTATGCAAGCAGTATCTAGTATTGGATTTTTAGCATAAAATGTAAAAAAAAAAAGTGATACCTTTAATATACAGCTTAATTTCAAGAGCTGAATTCCCTGTGAAACAGGTCATAGAATTGTGTTCCTGTACCAGTCACTGATAGGTCTCCAACCCAACAAAGGTGATATGTCAGGAAAGAAATGTTCAAGAGGGGTGACAGTATAGCCTAGGTGTGTCACCGTGGTTTTGACATGTAATCCCAGATGTGGTAGCTGTTGTAGATTTTAATATCATGGGAGATACTGGAGTGGAGGCTCTCTAAACCCCCAGTGAACCAAAGCTAGTTCTGTTTCATACCTTAAACTCTTTTTTTTAATCTTTTGGGGAAAAAGAAATAGAAACTTTGTTTCCTTTTCCTTTCTTTTTTTAATTGAAATTTGGTTTTTTAACAGATGGCATAATAAGATGGCAGCAAACAAAATACTATGATGAAAACATAAGGGATTAGGGGGTTTTTTTGCTGTTGCTGCACCTGTATTCTCTTCAGTGGCCCAGCCCAATCCAAAATGCTCAGTTCCCTGGAAGGGGACAGTAATTCTTTTGGCTCTGTGATACTCCCTGGAAGGTATTCTCTTAGAGGCAAGCATCTCTGGCACTGTGAGGTTAGTGAGGTAAGAAGCTAGATAAAAGGCAGGCTCAAGGAATTTCTGGACCTTTGGAGTCAGAAAGTTCTTGAAGCAGCAGTTTCAAAGAGAAGATGAAGCTGAGAGCAGAGAACGTGAGAGTGAAAAGTGGTTGTCACACAAGAGCATAACTGGAAAGATAAAGTTGATTTGAGAGAAAAGCATGAATCTGGGGAGGCACTGTCATGCAGAAATATCTTCCCCTATGCTAATGCAGTTGCTTCAAACAGCTCATTCTTAGGGTCACACTGAAAATTCCCCGGCAGGAAGGCCCAATGTAGTCAGGCCCAGTTTTGTTTTTCCTGGCCCAGGAGCATTGCAGAGGTTCTACAGATGCAGTGGAAGGGGAGCAGTGAAATTTTCATGTATTTATAACACTGTTTGAACAGTTTGAGCCAAGTAACAATCCTGTGTGCATTTATGAGATCTGAATCTGCTGCCTTTCTGAATTAAGAGGTACCACCAGGGGGCAACTAGCTATCCATCTTCTTCCTTTTGAGCATAAACTATTCCTTTCCTGGAAATCTTGGGCACTGAAGGATTTTGAACTGGTAGAAATCATTAAAAAAAAAAAAAAGAAGTGTTCATTAGTTTTCTTGTCAGTGGTAAAATACATTTGCAACTGCATCAAGCAAGCAGCCACATGGGAGAATGTAGTTTGGAGTTTGGACATAAATCTTGTTCAGAATTCGCTGTGTTAAACATAAGTGTTTAACATCTAAAGTTGTTTTGTAGGTATGAAACTAAAGGAAAAAACCAAAACGTGAATATGCTTTCAAGATTTATTGGTAATAAACATATAATGCTATGCTTAGTGCCATGAAGGGTGTGCTGGGTTCACTCATTCAGCTGTGAAAGATTTTAATATTAAATTCCACTTTCTGCCTGAGAATTGATTAAGAATGAATAGACTCTGCATAGGTTGTATGGTTTGAAATAGCTTGTGATTTATGTGGACTTTTTGGTATATTGCAGGTTCTTCAGCAAAAGCACTTGTGAGCTTGAAAGGTAAGAAATTAATATGTTATTTACTTGTACCCAATCTGACTTTCAGGTTTACTTAGTTTGTGGCTTCAGAAAGCTCAAGAAAATGACAGGGTTTTTTGTTGAAATATGATTGGGTTTATTGTAGGTATTTGTAGTTCTGTAGAATAATAATCCTTGGCAGTTGAAAATACATATATTGTGGTGTATTTAGACACTGCTCTTCTAGGTGAAATTCCTGAAATGTGTTTTTTTCTTCAAAAGTACTGCCTAGGCATCAAGTTTGATGAGAAGATAGGGTAATCTTTCATCTCTTGAGGATGAGATACGGGAAAGATTCTTAGCAAGAACTGTACATGACAAAATTTACCTTAGGAGGCATTTCACAATTTCATTGTGTTCTCTGTCAGCAAGTTGTGGGCTAAATAAAAAACCTGCTGCTTATGTTTTTTCTTTGAAATTGTCTTAAAGAACATTCATACAAATTTTGAATACTTCTAATTTGCGCAATAATTAAAGCTTCTTTATATATTACAAGGCTTTTGTTACACAAAGAAGAAGGCATGGTCTGTTGAATATGTTGTAACTAATGCAGATTTGTTGCAATAAAATTTTATTTACTTAGTGTACACCCACTTAATAATTTTCTAGAACTAGAAGGTGTCTGTCTTGTAGAGCTTTGCTTTGTCCAGGTTTCAGTTACGGCCACAGTACAACTGTTGATGTGTGTCAACCTGGCAGTGGAAGTAACTGATTCCAGCAGAGGAGGTTTCAAGAAACATAAACGTTGTCACAAGTAAAAAATATTTGTTTGTGTTTCTCCTTGTACTGAAAACCTTCAGTTTTTTTTTTTAATTAGTGTTAAGAACAATTTAATAAAAATACCGAAATCTAAAATCTGTTTGTTACTGAATTCAAAGATGTTGCAAGTAAAAAAATATTGTAGTAGTCGATGGTGTTATACTTGCTTTTGGACAGTAGTTATGTTAAAACATACACATGCATATATGTATATTATATGTATTATATACTTTATATATGTATTATATATATTGTATATATATGTATTTTTATATATGTATTTTATATATATGTATTATATACTTTATATATACTATACATACTTTACATTATGTATAATTTACTTTCTCCACAACAGAGGGAAGTTTATCCAGTTCGTGGAATGAGAAATATAGTTGTCTGCAGAAAACACACATTTGGAAAAGCAAGAATGCTGGTTCTGCAGTGGAAATGGTAAGCAATAAAAAGCTTCAGGATTAGTAAAATACCATACAGTGAATCAAATGTAAGGATCACAAAAAAAGGCTGAGATTTATAGTTTTATAATGTCCAAATGTGAAACTATGTCCTTCACAAGCACTTTGCACAGTTTGCATATGAGATGAAAACATATTTTATAAATGAATAATCAAACAAATTAAATTGCTGACCTCATTCAAGATAGGTCAGAATAATTTCCTCTCTGTATTTTGTAAAGTAAGTGCTGTGTGAAGTATTTGTACTGTATCTGCCACCTTGAGCTTAAGAATCACCAATTCTGGTCAACTATTTTTGTATCTCATGAAATATCTCACTTCTAATTATGGCTGAGAACTGATACATAAAGGAAAGGAAGGGAAAATGCCATAATGCACTTCCATCATTGTGCCTTCTGGGGGAGCAGATTTTAGTAAAAGTAAAGGTCTGTCAGTGAAACTTGTGTAATCTGAGAACTTTCATAGAGGGCCTTACATTAAAGAACAACCTTGGGATGGGGATATGAAATGAGCCTGCAGCTTCCACTGGGATGTCTGGTGTTTGGGTTGACCATTTCACTCTTGAGTTTTGGTTTTGCTTAACTGTTTGTTTCTTGTGTTGTGATCTTCTCCTTGGTATTTATTATGGTAAGATTCATACAGATCCATATATATACATACATGTTGCTATGTGGTTATGCTGGAGAACATAAGGTCTACAAAATGCAGTTCTAGATAGAGACCAGAACTTTGTGAAGATCTTAGTTCCTGTACTTCATCTCACAGTTTTCAGCTGCTCCCCGGGAATGCCCATCATCTCACAGAAACAAGCCTTACTGCTAACTTAGATCACATGTGCTAAAGACCCGAAGTGACTGGCTGTCACATCTGTATAAAAACTTTGTCAATCTTTAGGTATGGTGGCTGTAGGAGGTAAAAATACAGAGTCAAACTCTAAATGTATCTCAGTATTCTGTAGAAAGCTGGGGGGGAGATCAGAGCATAGTCTGACATCTTGGCAGCGATCTGTGTTGCTGAGATGTGATGGAGTAGTTTGAGTTTACTGAATGCTGAAAGTTTTGATGACACGTTGTATTGTTGGTTGAAAAATTTTTCCAAAAATGCCTGACCTATTTAGCTACCGTGGATGATACCTCTGCAACACTTGTTACTTTGCTCTGGTGTGAGGAGCAGACAGTCCAGAATGATGAAACGCTCTTCTCATTTTGGGTAGTTCTTTGGAGTAGAATTTGGCAGTTTCTGCTGAGGGTTGTAGAACAGTTTGCTTGGTCTGGATCATGATGATTTGGTTACCTTGTCAATATATAGTTCCTCTGTCCAGTGTGTGACTTTCCTGGTTTGTAACATCTACCAGGAATGAATGTTTTCTTCTGTATGCTGCATATGCTTAGGTGTCTATCACATACAGAGCACTTCTGTTACTTAAATACACTTGTGTAGTTCTTTTTATAAAATACATATACTTTAGAGTAAGAGAGGCACATTTCCTGGGAACGCCCTGTGTTCAGATGGCATGGGGCAGACAGATCTTCAGCTACCACTGATTAATTTAATAGACAATCTTTTCAAGCAGTTAACCAGTCATAAATGTATTAAATGTCTTTCTTAAGTGCAAATGCTTGTTAATGAAGTTTTATTTAACTGTGTTGATTTATTTTGTCTCTGACTCCTCATGAAGGGCTCATATTTGTCATTGGTATTCTTCATGTTGTGAGTGTTACAGATCTCATACCTCTATCAATTTGTAGCATTTTCACCATCTGCACTGAAAGAAGTCAAATCTGCATTTATTCTGCCTTTGCTCATCACCTTTGTAAGAAGTTTGAAGTATGAGGGGTGCAGTCTTGGGATTCTGTAAAGGAGCCCCATTTCAGTCATGGCTGGCTCCTGTGCTGGGCCACAGAACCTTCATGGAAGGACAAGGAAAAGCTGCTTCCCCTCAGCACTGACAGCTGGTCACAGGTTGCTCTTTCATCCTCACTGAAAGCAGGATTCTTTTGTCATAAGGTCAGATGTTGAGGAATAACTAAATGAATTTTTTTCATGACACATTTGCAATATCATTTCTTGTTTTCAATCAGCCTTCTAATTCTTTCTGAGCTATAGCAGTACACAAGTAAATTTCACTTAGCATAAATTCTAAATTATTTTTTCTGAGATTGTCACATAACTTATTCAAGATTTAGTTTCTTCAGACTCAAGCTTAGCATTTTGCTATGTAGATACTTTCAGTGAGTTAAAAACCTAAAAAACACACATCACTTTATTAGAAAATTCTTGCTAAAATTCTGTGCGGTTGAGAACATACCAGACAAATACAGTGTTTGAATAAACCTTTTTTTGGATCCAAAATGCAAAACAAATTGTTTAACAGATGTACTACTTATGATCAAGGCAAGCTAAGATACACAAGTGTTTAGACACCTAACTCTAATGGAAACAAGTGGGAGTTAAGCTCTAAATACTTCAGTGAAACTGGGCCAGCACTATAGTAATGGTTATAGTTAGCAGTGGAAAAGCCTGGAATCTTGGACTCCTTCTTCTCTCAGTCCTTAGATCTCTAAGTGCTAGGAGGCACTATTTATTGTGTACTGAAATTGCGTACTGTGTTGTGCCTGAAAACCAACAGGTGACAAGAGAAGAGGCTTTTCATTTCTCTTACTGTGAATTCTGTGGATGAACAGAGAAATCAGGTTTTTTGCTACTAATTCACTCTTAATTTTGCTTCATACAGCCCTTCAAAAATTCAAAACGGAGTCGACTCTTCAGTGAAGAAGATGACAGACAAATAAACACAAGGTCACCCAAAAGAAATCAGAAGGTTGCGATGGTTCCACAGGTACCTATATACATGTATGGAGATATTTTTACCAAAAAGGGGGAACAAGCCTATCTGTTCTAGTTGAAAATTAGAATATATTTTCTTTTCAAGTTGTATTTTTGGTTTATGAATCTTCTTGTGAGGAAAACTGTTGCTGGAAGTAAGCCACAATTCAATCCTTACAACTGTTTCCACTGTTTGTGGGAGTACCTGTCCTTTGTGATCCTGGACATGAACATACATAGCTAGAAAGACTTCCAAACTAATTGTCCATCATGCTCCTGCAAACCATCATCTCCTGTAGTCAGCATAATTTTATCCAGCGTGAGTTTAAAACTGCCTAAGTTTCTTGCACTGATTACATAATTGAGAAGGCTGCTATAGAATTTAATGTACCCCAACAAGTTAGGGACTTGCTCTAGATTTGTAGCCTAACTGTGTTCATGGCCAGCTTTACCTTCTTGATTCTCTAATGCTAAAGTCCTTAGTTCAAGTAGCTTGTTTTACTATCCTCCACTTGATTGTCCACTCCTTGATACAGCACGAAAGAGCAGCTGTATTTTGTCAGCCTTACTCTGCAGTGATAGAAAGGGCAACATCTCAGTCTCAGTGAATTGGCTCTGTAGTACCTTTGTCATCCACATCACTTCTCTGTGCCATCACCTTATGAGGCTAAATTTACTCTACTGAAAAAGTACTATTTGAATACTGGTCTGATTTGCCTTCTGAACTGTGCTGTGCAGTTTCTGATGTGAAAAGCTTGGCACTCGCCATTTACCTGGGTCCGTTTTGCCAGAGATGAGAACCATGACATTTCTCTTCATTACCATGATTTCTAAGAGTAGAAAGACTTGGTAATGGTCTAAGCCCAGTTGTTTTGTGCTTAAATGCCTGATTCGGGAGGTCCAATGATTGACAGATAAATATTTGTGAGGGACTGCAGCTGTTGTAGTTCACAGATCTTGCTGTCCTGCTAGGCTTTGTTTCCTGGAGTTCCAGTGGGGAAAAAGGGGACCTGTATCTAATGCAGCAGGAGCCAGCAAGGTGCCTACCTTATGCTTTATCCTATTACTGCTGCCACTGAAGTCCAAAATGCTTTGAATGTTTGGGGAAGGATAACAATTGATGATGGCATGGGGACCCAGTTAAACTAATACTCTCAAAAAGCTGTTATTTTTTGTAGAAAAGTTTTTCTTTCTGTCTGTTAACACAGCCATCCTTGGAACAAAATTACAGAATTATTTTTTGATTTATAGTCTTGTTCAAACACAGATCTGTGTGTTATGCAAGCAATCCAAGATGGTGTCTTTTCTGTGATTCATCAAATAGCTTTCAAATGTTGTTAAAACTTAATTGCTTCTGTGCATGCTAGTTTCTCTTGCAGTTTTCTAAGCAGACACTCAGCTCAAAGCTTTGGTTGTTACATTCCTCTCTTAGCTTCATCCTCAGCTTAAGAGTAGTAAGCAAGAGTAGAAGCTCTAGTGCAAATGAAGCAGGTGCTGTTGCTGGCATCTGAGCTGCAACACCAGTTACGCTCACCTGAAACTGTCGGTGGGGCCTCAGAGTTTTGAAGTCTGTATGTATTTAGTGCCATGCTGTTGTTGCCAATGTAGTTTTCAGTGCTGGAAAATATTTCTGTTAAAAGAGCTTTGTATGGAGATCATGGTATTGATCCTGTTAAAATTTGCTGTCTGTTCTGTTTGATTGCATTGCTGATGTAATGCAGTAAGGGTTGTTATAGATCTACAAGAAAAAAATTGTCATGAAACAATATGTGCAGACTTCTATCAGAAAAATCTATTTTATTTGCATACTGACAAATATTAGACTGTGTTTAACTGTTTATTTTTTTTACTACATAGAAGTTTAGTACAACAATGTCCACACCAGAAAAGAAAGTATCACAGAAGATTGGTTTACGGCTTCGTAACCTGCTCAAACTGCCCAAAGCTCACAAGTGGTGCATATACGAATGGTTCTATTCAAATATAGATAAGTATGTTTGGTTTGTATAATTATCTCTTATTAGTATAGAAACAAGTAATTTTCTGAAATTGAGTTGCATAGTTCCATATATTAGTCAGATACTCCAAAGTTCATTCTTAAATTATTAGTTACTGAAAACTATTTTGTTTGTTGGTGGTGGGTTTTTTTCCTTTTTTCTAATGTGCAACATATGTGCTCTTTGTTCTTTGCAACTACCAACTTTAGAAAGTCTTCAATGGAAAACCTTCCTTCGTGGATACAAATTTTTTTTTATCACCTCTGCTTCTACCAGATACCAGATTTTATTCATAATGCTTTAGCATCTGAAGCAGGAAGTAATCAGAACACTTAGACTTTTCTCAGCCCTTGGATCAGTGTTATACAGAGGAGATAGGAAGGACACTGCTTCTTTGTAAGGTGCTGCTTTCCTAAAAGGTGTAAATGTTGGTATGAAATATTTTTTCCCCATAATCCTGTTTTTATTGTGATCACTAACAGGGCTTCAGGCTGTGACTGTTCAGCTGTTGTCTGGGTATCAGCATCCTTCTTGGATCTCCTAATGTGTTTCCTAGACTGTTTCTGCAGTTTGTGCCTCGGAGTTTTTGGCACTTGTTCTCTTAATGCCACTAGCACAGTGGTGTGAATTGTTAAAAAGAACCAATTTAATTTCTAAAATGTAAAAAACATTATTGATGAATGGAATCTTAAAATCTACACTGACTAATAGATGAAACACGAGTATTTAATATTCTAAAGAATGGCTTCAGAGTTAACAAGGATTATTTTCCAGAATGTACAAACAAAATAATTACTGTTTTTCCTTCCTATTTTAATCACAACTGCTGTAGCTTTTTTTTCCTTAGCTGAGAAGGCAGTCATAGCAACAGAAAAACATTTTGGCATATATTCATCAGAAGTGGGAAAATTTCATGTCCATTATAGTTAGTTTTAAATTCATCATCTGTAGGATTTAATTCCTTTGAAAGAAGTAGTCTTCATGCCTTTCCCCCCCCCGAAAAAAAAATGAACAAAACAAAAAACCTAAACCCTACTTATTTCTAGGAGTAATTTTAACATGTGACATTTTTATTCATGATTTTTACAACAGTTCAAGAACTTTTAGTTTATTCTCAAATAATTGTCTGTGAAACTTTAAGTCTGTCACTAGACTAGAATGTGAGTTTAGCAGGTAATTCTGAAAACCTCTTTGATAGTTATCAATGTATGCAGGTGTCGTGGGTTGACCTTGGCTAGACCCCAGGTGCTCATCAAAGCTGCTCTGTCACTCCTCAGCTGGACAGGGAGAGAAAATGTAACAAGAGGGTCAAAGGCTGAGATAGGCACAGGGAGAGACCACACCAGTTACTGTCATGGGCAAAACAGACTCACCTTTGGGGAATTAGTTTAATTTATTACCAATCAAATCAGACTAGGGCAATGAGAAATATAAACAAGTTATAAAAACACCTTCCCTCCATCCCTCCCTTCTTCTCAAGCTTTATTCCCAGTTCTCTGTGTCCTACCCCCAGAAGCACAGGGAGACAGGGAATAGGGGGCTGTCGTCAGTTCATCACACATTGACTCTGCTGCTCCTTCTTCCTCCCATGGGAGCCAGTCCTTTACAAAGTTCTCCAATGTGAGTCCTTCCCATGGGCTGCAGTTCTTCACAAACTGCTCCAGTGTGGGCCCCTTCCATGAGATGCACTCCTTCAGTAACAGACTGCTCCAGTGTGTGTCCCCCATGGGGTCACAAGTCCTGCCAGAAAACCTGCTCCCATATGGGCTTTTCTCCATGGGTCTGCAGTCCTGCCAGGAGCCTGCCCCAGCACAGCCTTCCCAGGGGTTCACAGCCTCCTTTGGACATCCACCTGCTCCAGCATGGGGCCCTCCATGGGCTGCAGGGGCACAGCTGCTTCACCATGGGCTGCAGTGGAGTTTCTGCTCCAGTGCCTGGAGCACCTCCTTCCCTGACCTTGGCTTGGTGTCTGCAGAGCTGCTTCTCTCAGATACTCTTACTTCTCTGTCCTGCTGTAATTGCACAGGGTTTTTTTCCCCTTCCTATGTTATTTCAGAGACTCGACCACCATCGCTGATTGGTTCACCTTTGGCCAAGGGTGGGTCCACGTTGGAACCAACTGGCATTGGTTCTGTTGGATATAGGAGATGCTTCCAGTAGCTTCTCAAAGAAGCCACCCCTGTAGCCCCCCTCTGCCAAAACCTTGCCTTACAAATCAAAACCAGCTTGTAATGCTCGTAAGATGTGACCATGTTAAGATATTATAATATAGTTTACTAAGAGACTGCATATCTTTGGAAGAAAAGCTTTGATATCTCTTGTTTGGACTTATATGATCCAGACTTAATGAGAAGCTTAAAAAACTTTAAATCGTAGAGCTGTCAACTGACAAAATATGGCTCACTGTACAAGTCTCCGAATATTTTAATCAAATTATTCCATCCAAAATTGAAATAATCAAATAAAACGCCATGTCTGTTGTAAGTTTTTGAAATATTTTTATTTCTACAGCTGTCAACTGCAGTTATTAGATTATTAAAACTGTTTCATTTGGATTCTCTGTACACTGCTGCAGAGGACTGTTTTCTGTGAAGTCCCATTGATTTTGGACATGCAGAGACTTCTGAAGTGCTGCTTACTACTACAGTGGTCACAGGCCCTCAGAAGAAGATGCACTTGTAACTTGCTTACACCATTTTCCAGAGCTTCCAATCTTGTGGATTCTGTGGGTTTAGAGTTTGCCTGCTTAAGGACAAGTGTTAGTAAGAACAATCAAATACAGATTATCTTTCTCGAAAAAAAAAAACCCAAGCAAAATAGTTATTCTTTATACAGGTATCTTATGTTAGCAATAGTAAATATGGATGAAATGAAACTGTTGTATACTCTTCCTTACCCGTTTCCTCAGCCTCACTTACCTTTCTTTGTGTTTTCTTTTTCACTTCATGCCACAGCAGCAGATCTTCCTACTGCAAAACTATTCTCTTTCATTTATGCCAGAGTCTCCTTATATCTGTGCACCTTTCCTCTCTCGTGCCACCCCAGACACTCAGTTGAAAGCAGTGTTGCTTCCAAGATCCTCTTTGTTCTGTGCTTGGGTTTATTCCTCTCCAAACCCTAGTGCCCTGCAAAGAGTGGAGAAAAGCAGCTTTGTCTAGGATGCAGTTATCCTTTTGTTCTCGCCAGGAGGGATCTATTTCAGCTGCATGTAGTCTTTAATGATTAACCTTCTATTAGATGGGCATATCTGTTGCTGCTCCCTTGTCTCCTCAGCCTAAGAAGGATGTGGTACTACAAAGAAAAGGCAGTCATAAAACAGAGATAGAGATGGGTCATAGCATCAGAGAGAAATTCCTGAGCTGTGTAGGTCTGTTCTCTGAACTGTCACTTCTCTCATACTGATCCCCTGCTTCACCATGGAGTCATGGGATGATACAACAGAAGTCTCACTTGTACAGCTGTAGAGAATGATGAGTTGGTTCAATTTCCTGTATTTTGGAAACCTCTGTTGGGAATGTGAGTTACAATTGAATGAATTGATGAGAAAAGGTACTGTCTGTTTCTCAGTACCGCATTGTCCTTCCCTTTATTCTCAATATTCCACTCTCTGGTTTCCTTCAGTGTGTTGCAGTATCCTCATGACACTGAGCTGGCTCTGTAGAAGTTCCATTTGGTGCCTTTATATATGTTACAGAGCAGGATGAATTACTTAATGTTTCTCTGTAGTAACTAGAGAGAGGAGCATTTTTAAATGTCAATGGTAGTAAGGTTCAAAGAACAGTAGTCCTGGAAGCTTCCTAATTTGGTTTTCACTTGAATTTATTTCAGGTTAAAATTGCTCTTTGAATAGGAGTGTCTCGTTTATGTGACTAATTTATATTATTTTTTCAACGTATTTCTTATGACATGTTTTTTGGAATCTCGTGACAAAAGTTTACTAAGTGTGGTTAACACAGGACTAATTATGTTTCAACAGGCCACTATTTGAAGGAGATAATGACTTCTGTATATGCCTGAAAGAATCTTTTCCAACTTTGAAAACCAGAAAATTGACAAGAGTAGAATGGGGGAAAATCAGGCGATTAATGGGAAAACCACGGAGGTAATTTTTTCTTTCTTTTCTTTCAGTAATACCTACGTGTAGTTTTGATGTTATTGGAATCGTTCCTTTTAAAATAATTTTGCATTCAAATACTAGAACAAAACAATATCTTAAGAGTAGTAAAGCTCATTATATTGAGGTCTCTTCCTCCACACACCCTATCCCATTAAATGCATGTGTCCATGTAGTCCTCATGAGCCTATGCTTACAATGTTCTCTTCCCACTCCTGGTAACTGGGTGTCCAAGCTAGGATGTGTTGAAGTTACTATTGTATCTTCTATACTGCAGTGCTTCCTGGCCAGGAAGAACTGGCCAATTTTTCACTAAGGTTTTTTATTCTGTCTGTAACTAGCTCTTCATGGGGAAAACAAATGCACATTTTCACCTAATTTATTTTATTATTGTTTTTAAACCATTTTCTAGATCCTCAATTTTTCCTAGATTGGCTGTCAAGATAGAGGAAAAATAAAGTCACCCATAAAATACTGTCCATTGTAGAGAAGTAGCCAGAATTTAATGACAGACATAGGGTTTTTTTCTAATGTATAATTTTTAATTCTTAAACCTTCTGATTCAGCTCAGCCTTTTCACAAAACCGACACAGTTTAGCCTAGAGAAGACTAAGGGAGGATCTTATTTTTGTGCATAAATATTTGAAGGGAAGGTATAGAGAAGATAGGGCCAGGTTTTTTTCCAGCATTATCTGGAGACAGGAAAAGAGGGAATGGGCACAAGTGAGGTGGTAGAATCTCCATCCTTAGATGTACTCAAAGGCTCTCTGGACGTGGTCCTGGGAAGCCTCCTGGGGGTGATTCTGCTGGAGGGGCTGGAGGAGATAACCTTCAGAGGTCCTTCCAAACTCAACCACTCCGTCATTGTCTAAGCAGTGTTGCATAAATAAATCAGCCTTTTGTTTCTGTAAATGCAAACACTAAAGCACTGAATCCATTTCTTCATAGATTGCTGAGTCAGATTATATTTTGCATTATGGAGACCATTTCATCTTCTGTACCTGCAAACAACATAAGTAAAAACCATCAGTCAAAGGAAGGCAGCAGAGCCAGCTTGAAAATAGCTCCTCTTGGAAAGATGTTCATGTAATTTGAGCTTAATGTAGAGAGCTTTTCATTCCTTTGTTGTCATGCTTCCCACTGAGAGAGAAATGGTGTATTTGGAGGTTAAATCATCAGTTTCTCATTTGACTTTTGCCAGAAGTGGTTACCTCTCCAAAAGATCAGCTTGCCTCATTCAGCAGTCTGGTGGACCATTGGTAAAACTTCAGAGAGTCTTAGAATGGTTTGGGTTGGAAGGGACCTTAAAGATCATCTGCTTCCAGTGGGGGCTGGGTTTACGGGATGCCCTGGGCAGGGAACCTTGTCTAGACCAGATTGCAAAACCCCATCCAGCCTGCTGGGTTGCAAACTTCCTTTTGGTTCTCAGGGGTTCTTTGGGTTGGTTTTTTGCCTTTTT
>VZRQ01007680.1:69724-90191 GCA_013397975.1 Machaerirhynchus nigripectus | reverse complement strand
TTTTTTTTTTTTTTTTTTTTGAGCTATGGGGAGAGTGGTTTTGGGTTTGATTTGGGGGGGGTTTTGTCCAGCTATCATACACTTATTTTTTTTAAAAAAGAGAGATTCATGCCAAAGGAACCAAAGGTCTAAATGGGCAGGAAATTGTTTTATCTGAATTTTGAAGTAGAAGTATTTGACTGCATAAAGAGTCTGATTGTTTGTTAATGAAAACTTTGAGTTACTGCTTTGTCGCAACGTAAAATAAACACCCCTGTTTGCTTTTTATTTCTTTACAATTTTTTTTTTATAAAATGCTGGTAGTCTTTTTCAAGATGTCAGAAAAAGACTGGTTTTTGGCCTTAGTTTTAAAAGACTTTGACATATTCTAAATCATTTAAATGCTTTTTCAAGACAATTTTCATCTAATTCTAGAGCAAAGATTTTTTTTTTATTATTTTACCATTCTGTTGGAAATTTCTTCTGTCTGTCCTCATCATATGGAGGTAAGCTATATACCATGATATCTCCCCATGAGGGATTAAAAAAAATAATTAAGACATTTTGCACCCACAGTGTTGGTGACAGAGGATAATAATGTCTCTGTGTGATAGTTATGCACATAGTTGTCATCTTTTTTTTTTGTTTGTTTAAATATATTGTAGTATTTTCCTATGTCTGCTGCTACTTTAAATGTCCTATCACACATGAACAGTGTGTTTGATTGGCACAGCAGTATTCTTCATGAGAGCCTGCAAAGCTTGTAAGATTCCAGTAGACTGTGCGGAAAGATATGCTCCAAGAGAAGGAAGAGGTAGTAGTTAGTTTTGTGTACTCTGTGTAAACTTCATTGGGCTTGTGGAATAGCAGTGGGTATGAATTAAGCTTAGATATGCTTGTCCTGCCACTACATGATGGTGCTGATTCCTCTGTGATTCAAGTTCTCATGAGCAAGGTAAAAACTGAGAAAAATGTTCAACCTCTTGAGAAGTCTCTACAGAAAACTAATGAGATTGCAGTTTTGATCTGTACCATAGTTTTAATCTTCATTTTTTCATGGGAGGCATGAAGATGGGATAACCTTTATTAAGTGCATTTGGGGAATGTTGGGTTGGAGGTTTCCTTTAACAGAAGCCAGAAATATATTGGAAATACCTTCTACATCTGTAGTTACAGCATGTTGGAGGTTTCCTTTAACAGAAGCCAGAAATATATTGGAAATACCTTCTACATCCGTAGTTACAGCATTTGGGACAGAGACGTTTTAAGACCATCTGAGCTATCAGTAAAGCAGTAGTTGCTGTTGTAGGGACCTTCAAAGGTCCGTGATTAGTATATCAGCATTTGAATTTGTATTTCTAAGAGCATGAGTCCAAAAACATCAGGTGATATTTGCTGTTCCTGATGCAAGACCCTGGACATGATTAGATGGGCTAATATGAAGTGTATGTTACTTTATTTCTTTTTTCTTCTTTTTTTTTTTTTTTTTTTTTTTCTTTTTTTTTTTTTTTTTTTTTGCCTGTTTTGTTGTTTTGCTGTGGTTAGCCACTCTTTTCCTCAATGGAGTTGTAAAGCTCTGACCTGCATTTTGCAACTTGATATTCACAGCCCACTGCAAACATTATTTCACACCTGTTCCTCCCCAGTAGTAAATATGAAGTCAATAGCATCAATAAATGAGGATATCAAAGTAAGCTCTGCATAAGTGTCCCAACCACCATCCGTCTCTATCTCTGCCATATCCCTTTCCAGATACTTTAAATTCCTAATGAGGACCACTGGAATAATACATAATTGCAGGTAAACACATTCTGCTCTTCAGTGGTAAACTGGTGAGTGGGACACACACCTAGAGCCTCAATCTACAACAGAATTTCTAGGCTATACAAAGACTAGTGGTGATTTTTGTGGTGATAGTGGTTGGAAAGCCTTGTATAGGAACCTTCAGAGCAGTGCATTACTGCATTACCTGACAGAAGTACCTCACAGCTTGAGTTCATTCTTGCTTACGTTTTTTTCCCCATGTCTTGCTTAGGACTAGGATCTCATTGTGTTAACACTGGGACAAAACAGGTGGCCTATGCCTCACATAACTCAGAAAACATATGTAAGATAAAAGGCAAATGGTCTGTGCATATAGAGTGTGAAACTGCTGGTCAGCGTCAAAGAAAATGGTCTCAGCATCCTTGCAGCTTAGTGCTTACAGTCTTCTTGTACACAATGCCTGGAAGAGAAATCGTGGAGAAAAGTGAAAGGGCTTTGTGGAACTCTCCCAATGGGGGGTATACAGAACAAAATATAGGAATGTTTGTTTCTGCATATAATAAGAGAGTAGTAGAAGCAGACTTGGAAAAAGGCGCTGACTGCTTAGTACTGAGTGAGAGATGACTGAGGAACATCTTGGAGGGATTTAAATCAGAAAATAATTTGTAGCGTAGAAGAGGGAACCAGCAGCAGAGCTGACAATGTCTTCTAAAATAACTTAATAAAATAGAACTTCTTATTGATCAGTAATCAATATATAACTGTATGAGTTCCACAGAAAATGTTAATTTGCATTTTACTGCAGTGAAGCAATTAACAAAGGTGAAAAATTATTTGATAAATAAGTTTCTGCAATCAGGCAGACTTAAAATAGCATTTGTGCACTTTTTTCAGTTACTTCTTTCATTGACACAAGAATGAAGTAACTTTTTTTAGTAAGGAATAAGAGAGAGGATTGAGTCCTTAAAGTCTTTGTGCTTTCAGTATCTCCCTCATGAATCTTGCCTATTCAGTAGGGTAGAAGTGAAAATTAATAAAAAGTAAGCACTTTGGGAGTGATCCTTCCATCTTTCAGATTGCATTTTAAGAATGACCCTACCCCCCAAAATGGGGAAGGGGACTGCTACAGATGATCTGATTTTACACAGTAGCCTGAGATCAAACAAATTTGTACTTTTACTGTGATCAGTCTTGGAACAGCTCATCTGCATAATAGAGATTTTGGGGCTGAGCTGTGCTCTGCACAGGTGCAAGGAGATTAGAGAGAGAAGTGCCCTTTTACGTGCTGAGTCTGGTGCCCTTTCACACTAATTTAGTTTAATTGAGCTGATAAGCACACGTGAAGGGGATTTCCTGTGTATCAGCAAGTGCTGGCAGACCTCACAGGAGTCTCTCCTCACGTGCATTGAGCTGGCATCTGGAGTAGACTGGGGCCAGCTTTAGCTTTGTTCTGACACCAGGTGGATCCTTATAAGCAGAAAAAGTCCTCAAAAGTTGTACTCTTTGGATGTACTAATGCAACAGCTAGTATTCCTGAATATTATTTTAAAATAGACTCCTATTTTAAGAGTGAGAATTTTGAGGAGTAAGACTGTCTAAATGCGTTAAAATTTTTTCTCTTGAACACATCACCCCAAGCTTTTTTATTTTCTCACTGATTTTTTTTTAAACGGTGCCAATTTATTTGATGTGCCTTCACATATATATGTTTTCAGAGATGAATTTAAGTATAATTTTATCTAATTATATTGTAGGTGTTCCTCTGCATTCTTTGAGGAAGAGAGGTCAGCATTAAAACAGAAACGGCAGAAAATCAGACTTTTGCAGCAGCGGAAAGTTGCGGATCTTTCACAGTTCAAAGATCTTCCAGAAGATATTCCATTGCCACTTGTAATAGGAACAAAAGTCACAGGTAATTTCTTTAAAATAAACAAAAAAGCAGCCAAGTGTGTTTTGCATAGATTGTAGGAAGTCATAAGACACTTAATGCACTTAATTATAATAAATTGAAAACATCAAAAATGGTATTATTTTTGTTAGTTCATTGAGAAGGTGCTTATGAAGACTAGGCAGTATTTTTAAAACAGTGTGAAGCTTTTGAGGTGCAAACTTAATATGGCTTATTATTTCTGCTGTTCAAATTGTAGGGTTTTTTACATATCTAGTATATCTAACAAATTTTGGGGAGAGATAGCTGCTTATTTTCAAAATATTGAGTATTGTCTGAGTTTAAATCTGACCTAGTACAAAACTTGAGCTTTGTTTTTCCATAAATATAAAAGCGTCTGTTTTGAAACAATTGATACAATTGATATTGCAGCGTAGTTGGACATGAATGTTAAACGTGACATTGCCTTACTAAAAAAGCTTAACAGTAACTGAGGAAGGAATATTGTTGAAAACATTCCACAGGTTTTGTCTAGTTGTATGAAAATTTTAATTCCTCCCTCCTGTCTTATCATGGTCCAGGTCCTTTTCGCTTCAGCATCTCCTATTCAGGCCACTAATGTTTGTTGCATTTTTTTGTGTTCAACACCACTGCCCTTAGTTCTTGCTGAAGAGTAGGCATGCACCACACTGCCTCTCCTCACTCTTCTAAACTTGTATCCTTGAGCTGCCTTCCACACTGTCTTTTGCTAAATATGCAGTCATCAGAGGAGGTGTTCAGAGAGAAATGCTGTGCAAAATCATCTGGAAATTTATTTTTGCCTGCAAAATCTGTCTGTCAGAATGTATTGGGTATGAAATAGTGGGAGTTAGACATAAGTGTAGTGCTAAGGATTAGATTTGGGAAATACTTGACCTGCAAACTTAAATTTTGCAAAAATTTGGTAATATTTCTATTACATACCTTTTTTTTCCCAAGTTTGCCTTTTTTTTTTCCGTTTAATCCATGGGCTTTAAGTATACATATAAAGGATTACTTGCAAAAGATGTAGTAAGTCTATTTTTGTTAATTGTCTCATATAATTGTAATGTTTGGTTTCTTGGTTCTTTTGTTGTTCTTTTAAGCACGTTTGCGAGGTGTCCATGATGGTCTGTTCACTGGACAAATAGACGCTGTAGACACTCTTAATGCTACCTACAGAGTGACTTTTGACAGGGCAGGTCTTGGAACACACACAGTCCCAGATTATGAAGTTCTTGTAAGTATTAATGACACATTCTGAAAGTAGCTGTAATAAGAAAATGAAATTTAAAAATCCACAATGATATGCTTTAACTAAAAATAAGAAAATAGGAAATATCACACCCACGTGGTATTGTCATAAAGTGGAAACAAGCATAACAGATCCATGGCAACTTCCAGGATAATGAACTTTTACTGTTAATGGTTTTACAGAACAGCATGACCCCCTATGATTAAAGCAAAATGGCTCAGGCTGGAATAATTTCCTAGACCAACAATTGTAGGCTATTTTAATAGCCTGAGTTCAATATGAAGAAATGTAGTGAGTAATGTAAGATCCCAAAGAAAATTCTGCAGTGGGATTCTGCCAGGATTTGTGGAAAATGTTCAAGAAAACCTGGCCCTTTGTGATTTGCCAAAGTTGGGAAAGGCCTGTGGAAGTTGCAGACGAGTATTATGAGTTAATGGAACTTGATTTTGAAATTTCTTGTGCTAATGTAGCTACCTGGGAGGATGTTGTTTTGGTCAAACAATTGGAGATTATTTCCAGTTCCTCAGCTTCGTTCATGCCAAACAGCTGAACTGCAAGCTTTCTAGAGGACCTCACTTTCTTTTGTATCCTGTGTAGTGTTGGATCTACATAATTCCTCTAGCCTCTGTCACAGTCTGAGTTTGGAGCCTCTGGTGCACTCCTGTGCAGTTGTGGTTTGTCTGCCAATAGTATTTTTGGAAATCTTCATGCAGTTTTTATTTGATGTGATGCCAGAACACTTTGAAAACTCCAGCAATACATTAGGATTTTGAAGCTCCTAGAAGCTTAGACCAAAAGCAAAACTTTAATCTTTTCATGCTGTTGTGTTGGGGTGTGGGTAGGCACAGCTAGTCCAGATTCCAGAAATAAATTGTGTTCCAAAAGGGTAAAAATTAATCAGACACTGAAGTATATATCCTTCCTTTCCCTGTGTGGCAGAGCAATGAGCCTCATGAAACCATGCCAATTGCTGCCTTCGGACAGAAGCAACGGCCTTCGCGCTTCTTCATGACTCCTCCCCGATTGCCATACACACCTTCACTCCAGTCTCCAATCACAGTAAGTTACTTTTTTTCATGTGGTATTAATCACTGAAGTATTTTTGATACGTGTTGAAGCTGTTACCTTAAACAGGTTTTGAGATTAATTTTCTGAGGTTACTTAGCAAGATCAAAATTTTAGCAAAACCCTCTAAAGAGAAGCTAGTAATTTAAATGTTTTATCCTTTATAGGACAGTGATCCTTTATTAGGACAATCTTCATGGAAAAACAAAATTTCAGGCACAGATAGTGAAACACTAGGAGGCTTTCCAGTAGAATTCCTCATTCAAGTGGTAAGTGTTAACTGCACCTCTTAATTCTGTTGTTTATTGTCCTTTTGTGTTTATTCTTCCAATTCCTCTGCAATTAAATGACCTTCTGTTAATTTATGACAGATATAGTAATATCCAAATTAACTTTTGAAGAGGTGGTAATATTTGTTTTTATTTCCCCTTTCTTAATTTTCACACTTGTTTATAACCTTTGAAATATTCTGCTTTTCAGACCACAGAGGTCGTCAAAAGTGTGTCTTATTTTCCCAGGTCTATCATTTTGTCTTAAAAAAAGAAAAGTATTATTTCTACGTGCAAACTTTAAAACTTCTTTATTTATTTAAAATATACTTGCATTGTGCAAAGAACATTTGCCTATATGCATTATCATATATATTTTATGTTATATAGTGTCCTACCCTCCTAGAGAAGAAAAGCAGCTCTTATTTCCATGCAAGCAAACTTTCATGTTATAGATCACGCTACACAGAAAACACTTCTTTGTCTGCACCTTTAGGAAATAATTCCCCAGTGTTTTTTGTACACCAGTTCAGAAGAGCACAGACAATTAATGTTAGGAAGCTGAGGTTCACTGAATATTAAAACACATTGAAGCATTTTCCAGAATGATGGAAGAATGAAATTGCTCATGTCGGCTTAGCTTAAGATCAGTGATTGAAGTCTTTAACAAGGAAAGCAGTTTTGAACATGCCAAAGGAGATTGGAATGATTCATGTTTAAAATATTAAGAACTGAGAAATAATATTACTGAATGCTTCTCAGATTTTAAAGTCTGTGTAATTGGTCAAAAGAATAAATTTGTGTCTGTAGCTCACATGACACACTGATATTTGGGCCATTCAACATAATGAATTTTATTTGACAGAATCATCTATTCAGCTTTTTTAGAGGAAACTTGTATGAAGCTCATTTTGAAAAAAGTGGCTTGGCATCTGGCTTAGCTAAGAAAATTTAAAATAGACATAGTTGCTATAACATTAATTATGGTAAAATTGAATACACAAAAGATACAGTCTTCATGCAGCTAAACTATCTGCAGCTGTCTCCTAAATGAGTCACAGAGTATGATCAGTGGAACTAGGTAACTAAGGTGTATTGAGCTTTTCAGCTACTTAGTGATCTGTTTATGATACTGTTTCTGTATTTTAAATATGAACATGTGTGATTTGTCAGTCATGTTTGGCTGTATATTCCTACTCAGTGTGAGGAAATCTAAGTTTTACAGGTGTAGGTCTCTTGCTTGTATTACAAATGGTGGGTGGCATTTTACAAAGATACCACATTAATGTGTATTTTTGCTTGAACATTTTCAAAATACTTTGAACAAAATCAATCCACAGATTTTTGGCATTTGTCTATTTGAGCAACGACAAAGAATCACAGGGCTTAAACATTTATGGAAGGACTTGAAGCATTGTTTTTAAGAATTAATTTTTTAATTAGAAGTTTGAGGAAGTACTGGAATTTGGTGTTGCGAAATACATGAGACTGGTGAATGCCGATTATTGATTGTGCTGTATTCACCAGTCCAGATGTATTTCTATGTTAAAGGTCACTGCTCAGGATGTTCTAGCCTTTCTGATACGCTGGTACCTAAAAAAAATCAAAGCCTTTTTTTGATTTAATGGTGATTCAGGAAGTAACTGGTCAAAAAACAATTGATTCGAAGAAAACTTTCTGGAAAACTATTGCCAGGCAGTTATTTATAAGACAACAAAGAAACAATTTTATGGGAAGAATTTTGGACAAAACAGAAAATACAGAACACACCTTGAATAAGGTCTCAACCTAGCCCCTTATTTCCCTTTTCCTTTCATTTGGGTGAAGTGGAAGTGTATCCAAAATCACATGCAGACAATGACGAATGTTAGGGGATGTTCTCTTTACCTATAACTTTCAGTTGTAAGCAAACAGAAGGATTTGTAATAACTATTTAAATCATTGTTCTACACTGTCTTAGTTTTTTTAAATCTGTATATTAATTACTACTTGTTACATTTTGATATCTGAGACTGTGGACTAACATGTATTAGAAGAAGACTGGTTGAGAAATTAACATGATATTAAGATTAAAGTCAGCAATAATGAGTCATAAATTAAAAAAACCTTTCATGCCTAGTTCATTATGTAATGTATCCTTAAATATTTCATGTGCTATATGGCAGGTCAAAATCAATAGATTGCATTCTTACATTCTAGCCAGTATTAAAATCTAGAGGGTGTTTTTCCAAGCACTGAGCTACAGCTTTTTTTATTTTCCTTCCTCTCTGCTTCCTTTTTTGTTTTGGGGTAAAAAATTCGATTGGAAGGCAGCGCTGTAGGACAAAGCAGATGTTGGCAGGGTCGCTGCATGCCCAGTAGAGGGAGTGTGGTGATGCAGCATGGGCACAGCAGTGACCTGGTGTCTGCATGTGGGGAAAGGAGGGTTCTTCCCAAATTAAATGAGAGAGGAACAATCTGAAAATGGATTCTCGGTTTTTGCTGTTTTCTCCTTACGAAAATTTTGAAAATATTTCATAGTAAGTTATCACACACTTCATTTTGAAATGCTCATATTTTATGACTAACAAATGAAATCAGAAGTGAAAATCTAAACATTCTGGTTGGGTTGTTCCTTCATTTCTTTTAATGTGGAAAAGCATTGTACTAAAAACTTGTTTCCAGTTCATTGAGAACTATAAATTACAACAGTTAACAGGATGAGTTATGCTGAAAATAGAGCTGTTAGGCAAGAATATCTCCAGACAAATAGGGCTAGACTGAATTACAGCATTCACCGATGATACTGGGAAATGAAAATGGAGGTGTATGTAATAAAATGTACCCCTGAGAGAAAGCTGGTGGACATGATAGATACAGTGAAAGTCACCGTTTTCTTAGAATCACATTATCCTGATCACTGGAATATATCTTGGAATAGGATGAATATAATAGAAAATCCAAGCTCATCAAATGGAGAACTAGTGCTGTGCATCCTCACCTATGTTTGCATGTCAAAGTAGAAGTAAAGAATCAAATGCCTTCCAAATTTAGGGAACAAATTATATATTCTGCATTAATTTGGGGACTCATCATCTTCATGAAGGAGAAGAATGTGTTAGGCTGTTGCCGGATGGTGATGACAGCAGAGCTTGACAGGTAACTTCTTGGCAGCAGTGGCAGATGGTGTACAGTGCTTTTCTTCCTCCCAGGTGTTTTATTGGCAACATGAACACTTGTGTGGTGTGTTAGAAACTGGATCAGAGAGATAATCCAGCTCACATGTAACAATTTTAAACCTTTTCTTTCTTGTCCCTTCTAAATTTATTTTTTTGTCATTATCTCTTCTGCAATTGGGTTCTTCGTGCAAAATGCAAAGAGCAAAAATGCTGCAAGTGCTGGCTCAGCACAGGCACTGGGGGACAGCACAAGGACAGAAATGAGCAGCTGGAACTGGGAGGCTGATAACTCCTGCAGTGTTGCCTCTGTGCCTCTGACCGTGGCTCACCATCCACTCATAAGATGCACCTGGAAAAATATTTGGAATAGAAAGAGAGAAGTATTGATGGCATTTTACAGGTTTAGTTTACAGGTGTGTCATTCAAAATACTGTTACAGGCTTCCTGTGCTCAAACACAGGAAAGATGGCAGCAAATGGAAAAAAGATAAAAAAAGAGCCACAAAAAATTGAGAGATGGAGAGCCCTTTATGGAAGTTGAGTCTGGAAAGGCTTGAGTTGCAATTAAAAAAAACAGTGGAGAAGAGATGCTTTTATTGTCCCTTCATAAACAGGGATAAATACAAGGAGGGAACACTATATTTAGCTGAAAAACAGCTTTGGCTGTTTGGCAATATGGAACAAATTGCTATGAAGTGAAAAAGAATGCATTTAGCATGGAAATTCCCAGAATATTCCTCATTAGCTGAAAGAGATCCTGGAACAATTTTCTAATTAGAATTTGTGAGAGCAAGCCACCTGGCTGCATTAAGACTGAACTTAAAAATCACAAAAGGGATTGTATATAAATCAGATGTATGTTGAACTTGGAGTTCCTATTTCTCCCAGTCACATGTTTCATTACTAGGATGCAGTTAACCCCTCTGGAGTTTATAAAACCTGAAATTTTTGCTGTTTACTCCAGTAATAAAAGTGTTGCTGGTTGTAGTGAAGCTAGGATTTCTCTCAGGGCCCTAGAGTATGAAGAGTTTCAGGGGTGGTGTGTGTGTTGAGAGTGCTCCCAGTGATTTCCACTTCAGCCTGCTAGGTCCCCAGGGCAGGAGACACAGGGTATTCCCATGACAAAAGAGGGAAATGGAAAGCCCAGAGTTGTTCTGTATAACAGATCCAATCTCTATACCAGGTTTTACTGCAGGAGTTTACACAAAGGGCTGGTACTCAGTCGAGGGCACAGCTGAGAACTGTGTGGAAAACAAGATGTATGTAGTAAGGTGAGTGGTACTAATTGTAGTATCGTGACCGTAACACCCTTTGCTCTCCTTCAGCCTGTAAAAAAGAAAAAAGGTTCTTCAGCCTCTAGCTAGCCATAAATTATATTAGTCTTCCTGTAGGGAATTTCAGCTGATGGATTTTAGCACTCATCAATTCAGGGCACTTGAAAATGCTATAAAAATCTCTGGAAAATCCATCATTTAATTTTAATTAATTTTTATTTCTGCATCTTAACTTGATCAACAACTGAGAAGTACGTTTTAAATTATGAAAGAAACAGGTATGGTTTTTTATCTTGAATTTCTATGGCATTTCAAAACTGCTTAAGGACCTATTTTTTCTAAAAATAGTTCCTTTGTTTTAGACCAGGTTATCGAAAATCCTTATGATCAAGAAGGAACACATCAAACAATTGAGAGAGATGAATACAGAAGCAGAAAAGCTGGTGAGAATGTTCTCTTTTTGGTTCTTAAAACAGGAAATGCTGTAACAGCTAATGCAAATACAATTAGGAGTACAGTCTAAATAAAATCTGTATTTTATTGCTTTCTATGACATGAAATGTCAACATGAAATGTCTTATTTTTAGAATTTATTTTTAAATTTTAAAAAATATCTTACTATTTTTAAATATGATTCTCCTTTGAAAGCTTTGTGCTTTGGAAACTGATTAGTGTTGACATCGGGGTAGCACATGTCAGTTAACACATAAAGTAAGGAAATACTATGTACTTTGAGAATTTGGAGTACAAGTTTATGTGGTAGGATGTTTATGATAATACTGTTTTGCAGATGGTAGATATCTGGTTAAAGCAGTTACTCATTTCAGAGATTTTCTGTGTGAAGCTCTGACTGCCCTTGACTGGCATTTAAAGTTACAGTACCACAGCAGCTACAGCATAATTAGCAGCAACAGCAGAATAGTTTTTCTTGCTAACTTTATCGAATCAGCAGTCAGTAAATGAAAATTATAAGAGTGGCTCTTCTACCTCCCATGGCTATAAATTAACTTGAGAGCAGAAAGCTCTCAGTCTCAACCTTCTGCCAGCATCCATCCAGGCTGTTGTCTCTGCAGCATACAGAAAGCTAAAGGTTTGTGGAGAGGAAGAGGGGTCCCTTTTATTTCTTGAAACAGAACAGTTGATTTTTTTTTTTTCCCATGTAAAATATTTGAATGTTGAAAGGTTTGATTTGCTGTGGTAAGATTTCTCTCTGTGCCTTCAATGATCATGTGCACGTGTGCATTCTGTTACTCTGCTTCCTACTGCCCCATCCCTGTGTCTCTGTAATTTTTCTTCTTCTGTGCCTTGATGTTGTTCTTCAAAACCTTATTTCAGTTACTACATTATTTTTCCTGTACATCAAATGTTTTGTCTTTTAATTTTGTGTGTTAGTAACTAAACTAGATGCAAAGAGAAGATTAAAACATGTCATTGCAACCTGTAGCTCTGATAATGAAAAATGACCAACTCTTCTTAAAACAATTTTTTTTCAGAGATACTAGCACTTTTGCATAGACAAGGAGATCCATAGGAGTGACAGTAGCCTTCCTCTAGCAAGCATCCAGATGTTAGCTCAGCTACTAAGTACTAAATAAACTACTGTTATTTTTCTTGGTCTTCTTATTCCACAAAATTGAAAGAGCAAAAAAGCAACTAGGAAGGGAATCTAGAAATAGATGCTAAATTTGATACATTTTAGCTCAATTGTAACCTGGATAAGGACTTTGAAATTCTTCCCCGATATATTTCCTTTGTAAACCAGCAATCATAAAGCAACCCCCATTACTATTCAAGGTTGTCCTGATAAAAATAGAGGATGTGATACCTTCCTATTGGGCCATATTCTTAGCCCATCTTCTAATCCTCTTTGTCCCTTGGCAATCCCATCTATGTTTGTGCCACTGAGTATGTGTTGCTTCTCCTTTAAAATATATTTTCTTTGAACAAGAATCTTTTTCTGGCCCCAGTTCACTTCAGCATCAATAACGTGCCTGAACATGAATAAAATTGAATCCTTTGAGTTTATTCAGGTGTACTTTAATTGTCAGACTTTGGTAATAATTCATACAATTGTCATTTGATAACTGTTAGAGTAACACTGCTGTTTGGTTTAAAGTAATCCTTTTATGAAGGCTTCTGTTTAATGACTGATTCAATATAGAAATAAATGGAACTGACCAAAATCAGAAATGGTACTGAATGGCCATAACAGTAAATTTAAATTTACACAAGTCAGGGGATGCCTTTAGAGGAGATATTAGTATATGCAACTGCACATTTTCTGTCTCATTTTTCTTGACATCACTGTACTAGTCTTGGTTGCAGGCTAGAAACAAATTACTGTGTACATAAAACAGTAAACATTTAGATAAACAAATATAAATAAAAAGGACCTGCAATAAAAACAAGGTAAAAGTAATGCTGGTTATCTCAGAGAAGCATTTAGATCCTTGGTGACAGAGGAGTTACCTGCTTCCATCTACTGAAAGCCATCCATCTTTTGTCTGCCAGTTTAGCTGTTCATCAGTGTTTCCAGGCCTTGGGTTGTGCCCAGGTCAGAAATAGTCCTGGTGCTGAGAAATATTTCTTTTGTCATCACTAGCATAGAATGCCCTTAGCCTTTCCTCTCCAATATGGAATTCACAATTGTCTGCAGCTTTCACAGCTAACCTGGAGTAATTCAGTCTGCTCTAGGGGAACTGGTCACTGGAGAAGGTCTGAAAGATTCGGTTTTTTATGTTCCAGAGCTGACAAAAGTATATCAAATTTATGCTACTTTCCAGTGAATTCTGAAATCACGGTGTTAGTTTAAAGCCATCTTAAGTTGGTATTCAGATTTGTAAGTCCCTTGAGATCGTTTCAGTGATTAAGTTTAATGGGGAACTTTAAACTGAACTCCTAACTGAAACCTTTTGAGTTTTTGACCAGGATCCTCCTGATGAAGGCTCTTGACTTGCAATTTGCTTTATCTTGTGGTGTGAAAACTACAGCTACAAGTTTTGATTGTAGGAGGTACCTGTATCTCAGTCTTGTGGCTGGGACTACATCAAGCTTCTCTTGCAAGAGGCAATTTGTAGAGGAAATTTTATAATATATTGCATGTTTTGTTTCAATTTCATCAATATCACCCAAACAACATCAAGCTATATTCTGAAAAGAGTGTAAGAAAAAAGATACTGTATTTTGGTATTTATTCTTTTTGTGGAAAATTGTGCTTACAAAATACTGTTACCAAATACAAGCTCTAGTAAGTTTCTTTTTTGGCAGAACTGTTAGCTGTAAAAGAAGGTGTGTAGCACTGAGTCATCCTCAAATGACCAATAACTTACTAACCCAATGTGCCTCCCATTGTGCAGCAGAGGTGGTCGAGGCCATATTGTCCTGTACTGTTCCTCTGCTGCCAGGATAGTTTTCTGCTCAACCAGTAGAGAGAAGCCATGCCCAGCTACTGAGAAATAAGCAGGTCAGGCCACAGTCATCTTCTGTAGCATTCACCCCCATAGATTATTGTAGCACTTCAAGAAGGGAATAAAAGCATGGTTGTTACCTACACAGTTTCACTTGGAGTTATAAATAGTAATGCTGCGTTTTAATGTTTTGTATGTTAATGTTTTTCTATTTGACACTGGGATTTCAAATATCTCAATATAATTCTCGAGTAAAAACTCCTTTTGATGAGTTCAAAATCTATAACTGTACATATTGCATTAACTTTAGTATGCTTTGTGTTTTCCACAGAAATCCTATTCCATGCCAATAGGCATTGAGTTTCAGAGGAGATACGCAACTATTGTGCTAGATCTAGAACAACTAAACAAAGACTTAAATAAAGTTTTGCATAAAGTTCAACAGTATTGCTATGAGGTAAGATTTTGCTGGAATCTCTGTGTACTTGGAGGTTTTGCTCAACCTAAGTAGAAAATAGAATTTCCTGGGAATAGGGCATTAGGTGGAGGTCACACTCAAATGAAACTATTGGTAGCTGTATTGGATTCCTTCTCTGTGTCTGCCTTTGAGCAGCAGACACTTTTCCTGATACCAGTGGCCTGTTCTTAAGTAGACATACATAAAGAAAAAACACTTGTGTACTATATACGTTGGAACTGTCTTTGAAATCATCTCATTTCACACATCCACCAAATGCAAAGGACATCTTCACTTTTAATTTCTGCCCACCATATCTCTGCAGCTTGCTCCTGACCAGGGCCTCCAGCCTGCTGACCAACCCACGGATCTGAGGCGCAGATGTGAAGAGGAAGCTCAGGAGGTCGTCAGACAAGCAAATACCTCATCAACGGGACAGCTCTGTGTTGAGAGTGAAAATTTAACTGATCTTATCTCTAGACTTACAGCAATATTACTGCAAATTAAGGTAAAAAGTTTGCACAAAACAGCTTCTCCCATACAATACATAGTATTACAGCTCTGCCAGTTTTTGTGCTGAACTGTGAGAACATTTTTGTTTTCTTCTTCTAGTGTCTAGCAGAAGGAGGTGATCTGAATTCCTTTGAATTTAAATCACTAACAGATTCATTAAATGACATTAAGAATTCAATAGACTCCTCAAACATCAGGTACTACTTTTTGAATATTTAATTCTTAATTACACACTTTGTGATAGTAGGCAGTTCTTACTGTGTTTTAGAGGTGAACAATGATTATAATTAAAGGTGTTTAATCTAGTAACTTCTGCTTATAGGAAGGGTCCCATCTAAAAAGGGGGCTTCTTAAAGGAAATGTGAAATGAGCGGTTTTCTGTTTGAACCTATCAGTGAAGTAACCTGTTAAAAAAAGGTTACAAAATGCTAAATTGGTGCAGCAACAACTAGACTTTCTCGTTCTTTTGTAACTTATGACACCTAAAAACTTATTTTAGAACATTGTCAGATTTTGAAATCCCACTAGTAATACAAGTTTTTTAAACCAGAGAACAATACAATTTCAGTATTCTTTTGGCATTCTCAACCTCTTGTCTGTAAATATCAAAAGGTGGCATATGAGACAATTAGAGGTTCTGAGTAGCTTCCTGGCAAGATTTTAAGCCAAGAAACAGAAGAGTAGCCATATTGTGCCAGATCAAAGGCAAGTCTAGTCTAGATGGGCCATTTTTCAACAGCTGTCACAGGCAGGTGCCTGAGGAGGCATCATAAAAATAGCAAGAATGTTGTAGCAAGAGCATAGTGATACTTGTCTGGAGTACCCTCCAGCCTGCAGCAATTTGTGACCAGCATTTTATGCTGCTGAATTATATCATTTAGAAAATGAACCCAAATGCTAAGTATTTTTTTATATCCTTACTACTTGTATTGCTACATAATAACAGGAGGCTGTACACGTGAATTTTTAAATTTTTAAATTTTTTTTTCCAAAGATAGGATGGCCTTTTGATTTTAAAGTTTGAGATATATTGATATTGATAGAAATATTGAGAAATGCTGTGTTACAGCATTTTTAGATAGGAAAAGCAAAACCAAACCTCAAATATCAGTGAAACTACTTTAAAATCAACCCTGCAAATTGCATATTGGAATTGATTGAAGTAAAGGTTGATGTACCCAGCAAAGAAAGTGATGATGTTTCCATTTCATGGTACTTATTTTGGCCATTTCAGCATCTCTTCATAATATTTTAATTTCACTAACCCTGGTCATGTTAAAACCTTACTCTAAGTGCCCAAGTCGGTAACTTCTTGATTTCATGCAGCTGTTTGTGTAAGTTCTGTTTTCCCATATTTCTCTGTCAAGTTGCATTTGTGTGTACTGCTCTCCGATTCATCTGAATTTTTGTACTGGCTATGTTCACATCTTGGTTTTTCACTGTAGGGATATTCAGACACAACTCTTACATATGGGGTTTAACACTTCTTTATTTCCTTCTTCTTTTCTTCCCATAGTTGTTTTCAGAATAATGTTGAGATCCATGTTGCACATATTCAGAGTGGTCTGAGCCAGATGGGAAATTTACACGCTTTTGCAGCTAATAACACCAACAGAGACTGAAAACTTCCTTTCAAGTGTACAGCAAGTAGTTCTGGAAAAACTTCTTCCTTTCTATAGGCTTCACCAAATACCCTGACTGCCAGAAGATAAGGGAAGAGAAAACCTCTCAGAAAAGACCCTTTTAAATATATTATATCTGCTTTTTAAGGAAACCAGCATTACTGGCCAGCGTTACGTTAGATTTCTCCATTTGTTATTCACATGCAGTAGTTTTGCTAACTGGTAATCTCTTAGTAATTGCATTGATTATATTAACTTGAAAGCATACTTTCATATAATTTGAACTTCATTTTTAAAAGTTCAGATTAATTCTGCACACCTCTTGCTGTTGGATCTCCTGGTATGTTAGAAGTGGCGAAGAGGAAATGGCTCGAGTTAGTAGCCACATGACAGGTCTTTGTTGTGTAAAGCTACACCTCTGTGTAGGTCTTGAGAGCTGCCAGGTCAGCCCTTGGGAAGCCGAGCGCTCCTGATCTAAGGAAGCAACAGCGGGATACAGCCAGCAAACATAAGCTGTAAACTGGAGGATGTTGGGCAGGTCTACTGATCAGTCAATGTCTTGTTGGAACTCTTAATTTATCATAACTTATAGAAGGAGTCTAATGAAGGAATATAAAAATGTAACTTTCCAGAAAGAAATTGGTTATGGCTTTTTCCCTTTACACAGGGTGAAAGAAGTGCTTTAGGTGGTATTTTATATAAGTGACTGGTTAAACGTATTGTTTTTCCAAATTCTTGTTTGTTTTGCACAAGTTTTAAATTAGATTACTGGTTATTCAACAATACCCAACATATATAAATATGAAGATTTTTATAATTAAAGATAACCAGTGAGGTAAACTGCAAAAATAAGAAGTGATAACCTGCCTATACCTTTTGGAATGTTAATCATGTAAAAAGTGTGTATTGGTTTGTTTAAATAGTCTTGTAAAGCTTCTGTGTAATGAATTGTTTCCAGATATGGATTTTCAGAAATAGCTGTAGAGATGTTTTTGATTCTTTTAGATGCCTCATAAATAAGGTCTTTTATATGTTAATGTATAAAGAATATGTAAACAGGATTATTTTCAATTTTAAAATTTTGTATAGTTTAAAGATGCTTCTGTATTCTGTGTTGGTATTGTGCCACTGCAAAACTTTAGTGCAGAGTTTCTATTTAGCTAAATTTGTTCTGTTAATTAAGAGAAATGCATAAATCTTTTATTCTCAATGAAATTTGTAACTGAATAAATTGACCTATGAGAGTTGATATATTTCACAAAAATGCAAACTTTTTTGCAGATGGTCTCAGGTAATTTTTTTTAAGAGAAGCTAATTGCTGAAAATGAAATATTATGAGGACAAGGTGAGTAGCTGTTTCGAAAGGTATTAAAAATTTTATAAGGGATAATATAAAATAATGATAAACAGTAATTTAGCTGAGTTGCCCAGGAAAATTTACTTCTCAGAAAGCAAGAGAACATGGTAGTGGTCCCTGCAATTGCTTTTGTAATTATGTCACTCATTATTTTGTGGTGTTACCATCTGTTTGATAAAGAAGACAGAAAGGAGTCCTCTTCCACCACCCTTTTCTTGTAAACAGAGAAAGGTGCCAAAGGCTTATTTAAGGCACATAAGTTTAATCAGACAGGAACTAACCTGATCTACAGCTAACTAAGGAAAAAGGAGCCATCTCCTTGCACCCCTACACTCAGGTGCCTGCTGCTCCCTCTGCACACCTCTGCTGTGATCCCATCCAGCTCAGCAAATGCACTGAATGCTTTTGAAGAGCAGGACTTCCCAGCACTAAGCACCAGGAGGGTAGTTTGGCCCTGTGGATAGCAAACATCCCAAACTGAGGAGAAGAGAAGTTGTAGAGGCTAGTAGATACCAGAGGATTTGGGAACCTGCTTTTCATGACCACCTTATTTCTTACTGGACACAGAGTACATTGCAATGACCACCACACTCCAGCCTCAACTCTGATTCCTTAGGTATGATGGGTTTTACGTGTGGATGCTTAAATGTGCTCTCCAACATGTTTTCTGTTGATGTAGGTTTTTTTAATTATTGCAGGGTAATATATCACAGAAAGATCTGTCATTTGTGATAAGCATCTCCATGTACTTTCACATGTGACTTGTCCCACTCATGTAGGCAGTCTGAATATACACATCTCTTCTTTTCTTTGAGAGGCTGCATTTCTCCTTGGGTACTGATGTGTTGGGTCAGAGCTAATGTTGAATTTTGGTGACAGTAACAAATAAAACTGCTTTTACTCAGTGTGCCCTAAGTGTAGCAGGAGTCTCACTGCAACTCAAGAGCTCACTGCAACTACCCTACCTGAAGTCTGCAGGAGCAGAACAAGTTACTTTGATTTATTATAATCAGTAAACTTGAATATACCCTGAGCCCCAAGAAACCGTGGTCTCATTTTCTGTCTCTTCCTGCAAGTGCTTCTCTTCTGGGGTTTTCCTGACCCACAGCATAGCACCCAAGTCCACTTGGGACAGAAGGTGTTTGAGGTAGTTGGTTGGTTTTTGGTTCATGTTTTTTTCAAGGGTAGCTCTGGGGTTTTTTTGATAGAGAATACCAATCAGCAGCCGTGCTGTGCTACTTCACCTTACAAACTTGCAGTCCAACCAGCATTCAGCTGTCCCAGATCTCACAAGCACAGGTATGTTACGGGGTGGCACTGAGGGATTTTGTGCATTGGTAGCCTTATTCTGTGGGCCATGATTCCTGTTACAGGATATTTCTGCCACCAATACATGGGTCATTTTTCCTGTGCTTGTGGCATTTGGGTGCTCTTCCATAACTGATGTCTTACAGCTTGCTCTGCTAGGCTCTGAAGTACTGTTTTGTAAGCAGGAAGAATTGGCCTTATCCTCAAAATACATACAGAGTAATATATCCTTCCTTAATAAATTGAATTGCAGGAGAGACTTCTGTTATTACTAACTTTGCCGTTCTCCGTGCAGAGCCATTCAGCCCACGACCAATCATGTGAACAGCTTCTGTGTAGTCCCTACCTACAGCTAAAGCACCCTTAGAGTGTCCACAAAATACTGCCATTTCTCTTAGTTTAACATTAACCTTGGCTTAAGTGGCAGACTGGAGGCTTTTGTCCGAGTACTTGAGATTTGGGGGTTTGTATTACTGAGGCCATAAATTTCCTTTTTCATTTAGGGGTGCGGGTGTTTGTTTAGGGGAGATTTAAGACAAATACTGACAGAGAAGGTTTAAGGCACTTTCTGTAACCTGTCCTTCAGGCCCCTTAGGTCTTTTATCGACATCTACACTGCAGCTATGGCTCTCCAGGACCTGGGAAGAGAACCTGCAGCTGGGATATCTACCACTTCTCTACCCCACTGTCAGCCAAGGTAAGAAACCTTGCCCCTGCACCAGGTACACACACAAGCAGAGCAAAAATGTAAACCTTTATTTTTTTTTCCTTGGTCAAAAAATCCTGACAGACCATCCCACTCTTTTCTAAGACCAGCCCCCAAAACACAGTGGATTGGGTTAGCTTTTTGGCTAAAGAAGGTTAAATAGATACACAAAACATGGCAAAAGAAAGCTTTAAATACAGTGTAAAAAGATGCCCTCAGCTGATGGAGCCGGCCCGTATCTTTCTTTAAATAAATAGGTAAAATCAGTTACTACCGGATAAAGTGCAACAGTGGCAGAGCAGCAGTGGTGAGGTAGCGCGGTGTGTGACTGCTCCCCGGCCGAGCAGCGCACCGCGGGACGGGGTCCGGCGGGAGGGCTTCGCAGCGCGTCCCGGGGCTGCGCCTTTACCCTGGCCCCCGCCCGGGCC
>VZRQ01007680.1:46657-69080 GCA_013397975.1 Machaerirhynchus nigripectus | reverse complement strand
GCCCGCTGCCCTTTATAGCCGGGGCGGGGGGCTCGGCAGGGGCGGGGGTTCGAGGGGGCGGCACGGCCCCGCGGGGAAGGTGAGCTCCGGGCACCCCGCCGGGCCCCACGCCCCAGGCTGCCGGTGGGGTGCCCGACTGGGGCGGCCCCTCCATTGCTCAGCCCAGAGGACTCAGCGGTGGCCGGGCACCGCAGCCCTACGCGTGCCTGACGGGGATGGGTGATGGCTGGCAGCCCTCGACTCCGCGCACAAAACATGAACAGCAGGAGGGAGAGGGGAGCGAGCTTTGCATCCACTCGCCGTGGGCAAAACAACTGTTGGGAGTTTGGAACCCTGGAGAGGACCCAGTGCAGCGGCTGGGTTATTTCTGATACAACATCTGGGCTGATAGGGTTATGGAGTTCACTCCCTCCGGCTATTGGTGTGGAGGTAGATGTCCTCAAGCAGCTGTCTGCTTTGGCAAGTAATGGATCGTGCATGGTGCGAGACATAAAGCAAACAGGAGTTATCTCTTCCCGTGGCCGCAACTGCTCCACTTGCAGTGCTTCACTGCCAGCTGTGCAGGCGGTGTACGGCTTCCTGCTGTGCCTGCTGCTGCAAAAACATCTCTTTCTTTTTAAGATGCAAGTTAAATGCACCTGGAGAGCCACAGCAGCTCAGACAGGGCAGAGGCAGACACTGGTGTCATCACCTTTTCCACCACTTGCTAATGCCTTTACACATCACACTTGCACATCCCGTGTGCTTCTGCCGTAGCTGATTTCCACACGGAGAGGTCTCGTGCTGAAACGCTGCCTGCACACCCCAACACCACCAAGGCACTTTAAATGGTTTGTCCTCATTTTACTTTTTACAACTGTCTCCCAAGAAAAGTGACTTTGTGCAGAAAATCATGTTTAAATTGTTGAAAAGCCAGTTTGGAAGTTTTGTTCCTAAAACATTTGTACCTTTGTCCTTTTACATTTGCAGTAGTCCAGAATCTTTCATGATTGAAGTTTCTAAGTTGTTCCCAAAATCATGGGCTGTAGTCTGCAGCCAGCAGTCAGAAAGATGAGACTTGTACAGTGTTCTCAATTAGCAGTGTAACAAGAGAGCACGATGGTGAGAAAGGGCACAGGTGAGTGGTGATCCAGAAAGCACAGACAGCATTATTTAAGGTTTTTAGTGAAAGACTTGTGGAGGGTTGAATTACTTTGCAGATTCTGTGCAGATTTAGAAGATGCCACAGGTGGCAGCAAAAGAGAATTATTCCAGATTATATTTACATGATGAATGTTTTATTGTATTTTACATCAAATAATATTCCTGAAAAACATAGCAGAGGTTTCTTTCCTGTGCAATGAAGAATAGGGATGTGGCGTCCTTTAGGTTTGTGAAGGATTTAATCCTGCTTGGAATTACACCATTATAAGAATATTGACTTTTGTTTCTAGGATTTGGTTGATTAGGTCTGTTAGACAGAGAAAGCAGGTTTTTGAGGAAGTGTGTTTTTTCACGCACATACACGTGTTTCTCTTTCAGCAGCAGCCCAGGTTTAAGGAGCTGCTGGCACCACAGGCCCCCCACTGTTCACCCCTGTCCTGATGCCTTTCCTTTAGCTGAGCATGTGTCAGTCCACACAGTGGGATCAGGGAATTAACCCGACTTAAATTAACTGTACAATAACAAAAGTTGTTGTTTGTTGGTTGGGTTTTTTTTAATCCAGATCTGGGATTCCTACGTGTGTGTTACCAGCAGGCCCTGGGATGGCTCTACAAGCGAGAGGACGCTGCCAGATGGAGCAGAAGGGAAATGAGAGGATCCCATCAGGGACTGCCTTCTAGGACTGCCACCACCTGGATCTGGTGCTGAGCTAGCAGAGACCAAAACTGAGACAGACTGCCCAGGAGCATGGTGGTTTTCAGTGTCAGACTTCCCATTAAGACAACTCTCCATGTATATTGAATAGATATTCAGGAAGGCGTGAGTACTGGGAGCTAATAGACCTGTTCCCAACTCATAAATCTGGAGATGGTCTGACTCTTTGATCTCTGGCTGCTGTGACATCCTTCAGGCCAAAAGCCTCCTCAGTTCCCTTGCCCTTTATGGTTCCGGAGGTGTTCCAATTACTGTCTTGTGACAGCAGCTGATGCGCTCCCCTTGGTGAGGAAAAGAATGCTGAGGCTTCCCAGACCTGAAAGCTTTCATTGGGAGACACAGATGTAACAATTATAGACTTTTAAACGTCTACATTGTTACAATGGAAGAAAAATAACTTCCACATGCTACATTTTGTTGTAGTCTATGTTGTCCATGAGTGCAGCGTGACCTAACCGGTGTCTCTGCCGTGAGGAGTAGGAGGTCTGTGTGACTGAATTGTGGGCAAAACGGTCGGTGCCCTTGGTGCAGCCCAGGATTACACACACGGGCCCCAGGGTGTGGGGTTCACACTCAGTCTCTTCATTACCTGGCTGCAGACAATTGCATTTTCTAGCAGACCTAGTACCTCTGAGTGGATGAGGCTGCTGTGAGCACGTCAGGTTGTGCTGCCTGTCTGCAGGTGCTGACTTCTATTTACTTCTAGTCTGCCTCTGTTTCCCTGTCTGGGCTGGCTGGCTATTACCAGCATCTTCATGTATCTTGTGATGAGTCCTTTTCTGCTTACCAGTGGTATGTGCTTTTGCAAAAGCAAAGCAGTTCTAGAGCACGACCAGAGCCCAGGAATCATATTTTCCCTTTCCTATTGCTCCGAGCATCACACACTAATTTTGCCCATGGGATCCTCGTGGCCACCCTTAAGTATTGGCTTGGTTTGAAACAGATTTAAGGTTGAATAAAAGCAAGGGGGACAGTGCTCTGATTGTAAAGGAGTGTGCTGTTAGATGGAGATCAGAATAGGAGGCTTTTGCCTCCTCCCAGGCAAGCAGGATGGCATGAAAGGCAGCTCCTTGCTTCCTTCTGACAGTTCTCTCCCCTCCTAATGCTGGCACACTTCTCCACAGATGTCCTAGAAGCTGTGCCTGTGGGGTAGTGCAGTGTGCCTCCTGCAGCCTCCTGCAGCAAGGACAAAGTTCTGTGTCTGGATTCAGCTGAGTTTCCTTTCCCTGACAAGTAGTGTTCCATCCTGCTGTTCCCCTTGTAGTCTGACAAGGAAGTTTCTGATGCCTTTTAAGTGCCAGCATCTGCATGGAGTCATACCCAGGTAAGGGCTGGAAGCATTTAGAAGACATTAAATTTTGTCCCTTCCTGTGCTGCAGACTTGCTTTTATTTGTGTCCCACCAAGGCACAAAGGGGGGTTTTGTGTCTTCCCTCAAAAAGCAGAAGCTATGACAAAAGTCCAGAAGTGGCTTGCTTTTCGAAATTAAGATGGCTAAAACTGAGAGAGCTATCTCTAAGGGAAAAGCAGACTGCCTTCTGTTGATATCAAAAATTACAGGCTGCTTCAGATGCTGTTTACACTGATCTTCACTCTCTTTGTCGAGAGAGAAACTTCTTGTGCTTTTGTCTGTGCTGAGAGTGCCTCAGCACTGAGGAACCTGTGCCAAGAGGACTCACAATACAAAATGTGCCTATACCTGCAATAAAATGGTCTTAAGCTTCAGCTGGAGAACATGCTCTCACATCACTGCTGCCAGCTCTGAGCGTCCAGCAAGGGTAAGACAGGCTATGAAACAGAGACCAAGGAGAAGCAGGGGCAGATAGGCCCTGTGGCGAGTTTTCCGGCTAGCTGACTTTTCAGCCTTTTGCATGTCAGGCTCAGGAGGTTCTCTCAGGCTCTTGGGGCTACAAAGTCATCTTTTAAATGTGCAGTTTAAGATTCTGCCTTACGTGACTTGAGGAACTGGAGCTTGGGAAGCATCCCAGGATGCATGGCAAGAGGAAGCAGCAGTGTGACATCCTGTTGTGACTTTACTGACAAGACAAACACACCCCTTTAAATAACTAACATGTGAGCAGTTCTGCTGCTCAGCCCTGGAGGGAATGGGACACCAGGGGTTTTGCCATGCAGTGATTTGTAACCAGCAGTGCAACCATGGCTGTGTTCAAACTCCTCTGGCTTGTCAGATGTCACATCACCTTGTTCCTCCTAGGACTCTGCAGGGACACAACTCTCGCATGGTATTTTGTCATTCCAGCAAGGCTGATTCTATTTTTCTTTTTGGTGGATGTCTTCAGTGTGAATTCTCTGGTTGCTAAACCTGAGACTGAGGTTTTTAGTAGTGGAGATTTAGAAGTCTCTTGTCAACCTGACTAAATTTGCAAAGATTTGGTACCTTGGAGATCTCAATTTCTACATCAGTTTAAATTGAAATTGGCCAAAGTTCAAATCTTATCACAGAATCACAGAAAGGTTTGGGTTGGAAGGAACCTTACAGATCATCTAGTTCCATTCCCCCTGCCATGGACAGGAACACCTTCGACCAGACCAGGTTGCTCAAAGCCCCATCCAACCTGGCCTTGAACACTTGCAGGATGGGGCATCCACAGCTTCCCTGGGCAACCTCTGCCAGTGCCTCACCACCCTCACAGTAAAGTATTTCTTCCTAATATCTGATCTAAACCTACTCTCAGTTTGAAGCCATTTAGCCTTGTCCTGTCATGACATCATGCCCTTGTAAAAAGTCCCTCTCCATGTTTTAGTAGACTGACAAAAAAAAGGGACAGTGGTCACACAAACCTGATTTCATTGGTTTAGAGAAAGGTTAAGAAAAAATAAAACCACATTTTTGCTCTTAAGTCTTAACTTTAAGCTATCCCTGGATAGCTTGTCCCTGAAGAAGCAATCTGTGGATAATTATCTCACAACTTCAATTCATTGTAGTCCAGACACATTTTTATGGTTGCAAATATAACTACATTTGCTCTAGCGCTTCTGCTGGCAGGAAAATACCATATAATTTCCAGCTTCTCTAGTAGGGCCCTGATAGCAAAAATTGTTAATGCACACTAGGCTTAGCTTTTGAGGTTTTTCCATTCTGCCTAAGAGGGAATCTTTATATGAATACTTAATTTCCCTTTGATTGCTTCCAGTCATTGTGACAAAGCTCTTTACAGCCTCCAAATGCTTTTAGAAGTCTTCCCAACACAGACACAAGATCTATATATTGAGGCCCATCCAGGCTTTTATGTAGAGTTCTGAGATCTTACAATGATGTCATGTTTTTAATTTAGAGTTGTCATTTTTCTAGTCCTCACAGCTTTAACAAGGAAGAGCTTGAGCAGGGTGGGCTGTATATAGTCCTCACTCTGGCATGGGTTGCAGATGCCTTGAAATACGTTCTTGAAAGGCCTGAGCTGCCCATCCATTGTGGATATTCAGCTGTGTCCCTGAGAGCTGCTTCTCGCCAGAGTCCTCTACAGAGAAGGGGGGGCTTGCCTTTCTGGTCAGCCCAGGGAGTGTGTTTGCCTCTGCCTGGGACACAGCAAAGTGGATACAGCCAGTGTCTTACTACAAGGTCAGAAAAGTGACTTGGCCATGCTCCAGGCTGTCCCAGTGGGTGCCTGAGCATTGGGGAGTGAAAGAGAGATGGTGCTGTCACAGTGTCCTGAGTGTGATCTGTGACCAAGGGGCTGGGCTGAACCCCTTTCAGTGCTTTTGGCCTGATAGGGATGCAGAAGGTACATTGGGCACATCTCCAGTGTGATGGAGCCCATGGCATTGGAGAGCCAGAATGATGTCACAGCTTGGTGACATCAATCCCCAGCACAGGTTATTTCAGATCACCAAGTACAGGGCCAGGCTTGCCCAGCAGCTCTCTGCACAGACAGAGGGTTAAAATAAATGCAACTTGACAAGAGGTTATGTTCTCTCTGAAAGATGCCTGTCTTGCTTGGCTCAGACCTGATTACCTCCATATATGTGCACGGTCTATTTTCCTTTGAAAATTTAGGTACCGTGTCTCCTTGTTTTTGGCCATGAGGAACTAATAGTATCTTGTGACTTTAGCCCTGTGCTTAGGAGGGGGATGTGACTTGGTGGGGTGAGCCATTTCCTGAGAGGTGTGAGACGTGACTTCAAGACCTGCTGGTGCCATTCGTGTATTCTGCTCCGAGGAGTTGATAAGAGCTTCAGACACACAGAGAGCCTTGAAGGAAGCCGTGGGGGAGGCGGGGAGGCGTAAAAACCCAGCAAATGCATATGAAAAGATCAAGGGGCTGTATTTGCTAAGTCCCAACAGGAACAGATTTGGGGAAAGATGCTCAGGTTCAGAGAGGACCCAGACACAGCAACAGGGCAGGAGCAGAGAATGTCTGATGGCTGGCAGCTGGCTCCCTACCATCGGAGGGAGAGGAAGATTAAGGATTTGGGACTGGGAGGAAGAAAAGAGCAAATGGTGGGGGTGGGAAAAGGAAAAGGGCAATAGGGAGGAAGCTACCTGGAGATAGGAGGGGCTGGTTGAAAGAGCAGGGGATATTTAGTGTTGAATTTAGATACACTTAAACCTCAGTTTACCTTTGGGTTTTGAGATACCCTAAGAATGGCAGGGTGCATGTACCTGATGCTTCTGCAGTGAGAGGGCAATCCCACCAAGTTTGCTGTGGCAGCAAACCCTAGGCTTAAACAAATCCTCATTGCAATTTCTCTCTGTGCCCTCTCTGATTTTATAGCATATGTTATTGTGAGAGAACCTAAAGCTTCTATTTAATAGAGCTCACTGTATTGCTTTGCTTACTCACATGCTCTGAACAAGGTCATACCCAGCTCTTAGAGATATTTTCCTTAATGAAGATTTGCTGGGAACTGTTGGTGCAGGTGGTTGTGTATACAAAATAACTGCATTATCCTAATTCCCAATAATGTTTAATTAATTCACTGTGAAAGCAAAGGAATATATCTGCATATGAACAAAAAATGAAAGAAGGAAGAAGATAAGAGAAGAGCTAAGGGAAAAGACAGGACCATGTTTTCCTCCTGTTCATTCAGCACCTACTTAGGAGAGGCAGCCTGCCAGGGTGCAGCCAGAATATACACACAGAGTAGGGGAAGACAGAGTGATGGATAGCAGAGAGGCCACATCCTCCTCTAACAGCACTGGATAACAGCAAGAAAAACTCCAAACAGTCCCCTCTCTTCCCTTTCCAGGCTCCTTGGCCTCAGCAAGCAGTGTTAAGGCATTGTTTTGTACCTTTTCTTGGCAGGTTCTTAAACCCTTATCATCGTCCCCTGCATGTGGTAAGCTCTTCCTTCTACTCCAATTTAACAAATGAGTCACAAGATTCTGTTTCTGTCTTGCAGTGTTTGGTATCTGAGAGCTGCTGAAATTAATGAATTTTTATGTAAATGTTACTTTGTTTGTTTGTTGGTTGGTTTGTTACAGCTTGTGTCTCATAGTTATTGAGAGAAGGATCCAAATGTGAAGCAAGTTTTGCTCCTATGGTTCAAAACAGGAAGACAATACATAGAACCAGAATTTTCCTGGTATGGTTGGATGCCTGTTACAGTATGAACACAAAGCTACTATCTTTCACTGCTCTTGGCTGCCCTGGTGCTATTAAAATCCACCAAGTCTTCCCTCTCTGAGTGGTACTGACTGGAGAATTCTTCATCTGGCTTCCCTGTGCTTCCCTGCTGCTTCTCAGGCATGTGCCAAGGTCAGTGCTCTGGCTTCAATCTAATCATTCACTCTTAAGTGTTTCCCACCCTCTTTTCTGATTAGTTTTGGAAATGAGGGACTGCTAGTCTCATGTATCATGATATTTACAACAAAACCATTTTGGTTTTGCTCCTGCATTTTTTTCTGGGCCCTTTAATTTCAAAGATTTTCAAGCCTCTGTACAGTTTGGAAGATTTTCAGGTTTAACATGTGGATGGAACGTGGGAAGTTTCACCTGAGCTGGGGTTTTGCAGCTGATCATTAAATCAGCAGTTCTACATGATCATAGCCAGGGAGTGCAGTGGTTACTATGCCATTTGGTGAAGTCATTCTCTTCTGTGCATGAATTGACTCATATTTCTTCGCTATTTAAAATCACATTAAAGAGAAGTGCCACGTAACACACTTGGTAGGCATTATTTCTGTGGGTTATCCTGACTTTTGTAAGCCCACAGCACAGTGTTCTGAGGTCTGACTCACACAGAAGCTCCACACATTTGCATAGAACAGTATCTCCATCCTCCTCCCCCACTATCCTGTCCCCCTGCCTCAGCCATCCCAGGTAAGTTGCCGGATAATGTCGTGCGTGTTGGCTCACTCCTCTGGCAAAGGTGCTCTCTGAGGCATGTCCCTGCCTCCAGCCTGCACCAGTGCCCCCTGGGCTGCCCTGCTCAGCCAGCTCCTGCCCCAGACCTTCAAAATGCCTCATTCTCTCACTCCCATTTTAAATGGCTGCTGTTTTTCTTCCCCTTTTATTCAAGCTCAACTCCTCTGCTTTTATTTCTGGCAGGGTTATTTTCCTATTTGACTTTGGCTCTGTTTGCCAAGGCTGCACCCTTGTCACCTCCTTATTCTGATCCTCTCCTTTGTTGACTAAAGGTCTTCCTCTCCTTCCTTTTATTGGTACTTTTATCTCTTTCTCCATTATCTTTTAGTCCCCTCGCTTCTTACTCCTCTCTTTTGCATGTGACCAAGCTTATTTTACACGTTACTTGGGGTATTTAAGACTTTTCTCCTTGGCAGCTTTTCTTCCCTGCCCCTGGAAGGTTGTCCGTGCTGCTGGACACATGCCAAAGAGAAAATACATTTGTTACTCCAGATGAGACAACTGCAGTCCAAGATGGAGAGTGACTCCGGGCTGTGGTGATCTCAGCAGCTCTCTACTGCCATCTTAGCCATCCCCCACAACTTTACAAGACCCTGTTTTTCCTCTTTTACAGTCAGATCTTTGCAGCTGGGAGACCGTCCTAAGGTATTTGAGGTAAGAGAAGGTTCAAAGGAACGCTGAGAGTTTGCTGCAGGTCTGACTGATCAAGAAAGGGTGCAGCAGCGTCACAGTGTAGGTTTCTATTTGCGGTTCCACTGCTGCTGGCCTCTTTTGTCACTCACTGACAATGCCTGAAATATGGCTGTAGACAAAATCTTTATGACAGTGGCTGGAATTGCAAACCTGGGCAGGCTATCACATCAATCATAGCATCACCTAGGTGTTTTACATCGTGTGTGTCTTGGTCAGTGCCAGCAAAGCAGTGTTCATGGTTTTCTAGCATTTCAAGAAGGCTGTATTTCTCTCAAATTTTGCTAGGATAAGGGCAGAAGTGAGAAGATAAGGAGTTTCCTTTGATTATTCTCTCTTGGCTGAGCTCTCCTTCCTCTGTGTTCTGTATTTTTATCAACTAAGGCAGCAAGAGTCCTGACGTGTACATGGCAGTCCAGGAGAAACAGGGAACCTGCTGCCACTAAAAATCCTGGCAGGCCAAAGACTGATCCTCCCTGCCCACAGAGCTTGATTTTGCGTCTCTTCAGCCAAGTGGTGATCTTTCCTCTGGCTGCATGGAGCAGGCTCCTGCTTGAGGGACCAGGATAATTCCTAAGAGCCATACAGGTGCCCAAGAAAGCAAACTCCCCTGTATGCTGTGCTCTTTCCTCATCCAATCAGGATCCAATCAGGACCTGACCTCCTTTATTCCAAACAAGTCTTTGCATTTCAGCTTTCCACAACAGCAAGTTTACAGTGTATAACCAAGTCTGGGCTGTCCAAAAACACCCATCAAATGCCACTGTAACTTGCCTGTGGCCCCATTGCTGAACAGAAGGTGCACGGCACACTGGCAGAGAGACACAGGGTTGTTCCTAGAAGATGTCTGTTCCAGAGCTGGATTGGTGCCTGCTTCCTGCTCTCCAGGCCTTTATCTAATCTTGAAGCAGTGCAGCTTCACCAGATTCCTTTGGCTAACCAAAGTGCAAAAGCTGGTTTCAGGTGGGAATTTTACTTAGAGACTATGTACAATGTGTAGGCACAAAGAGCTGCAAAAGACCAGGTCATTCATTCCAGGTCTGAGTGAATTCTTTCTCTGTCCACACTTCCCCGGGTCACTTCTCAAACTCTGGCCAGTGTTATCAGCAACTGGAGAAACCATGGACCACATCACACAAAAGTAAAGACTTACCTTCTTTTCACAACAAAAGGAGGGCCACTCCTGTGAAATTCTCTCCAGATCTGTGTGTCCAGGTTGCTGGTTTTCTCCATGTAGGCATGTAAAAATCATGAACTGTGAAAAAAAGGGTGCTGAAGTGCTCTTCAGAGTACTTGCAGAATAGCCATAGTTTAGATAATGGCTTTTTTTTTTCTCTGGGTGAAGTTTGAGCCATTTGGGAGTTGACCATTGAAGGTTAATATAAACAGGAAGGGGAGCATAGCATAAAGAGGACAGCAACAACCCTGAGGCTGGGAGACTTGTGTGGTTGCTGGTGTCATATGCTTAGGCAGAAATTCATTGGACATTTTGGAAGGGGAAGGCAGTGCTGGTCAGTCCTGGCTGCTGCGCTGGGTATATGCCAATTCACTTAGCTACGAGGATAATGCATTTTGCAGCAGAGAGGAGGATTGTGTCCGGGCAGTTTTAAGGAGGAATTGTGCCATCACATCCTACAAACAGTAAAAAGTGTCAGATTGTGAAAGGGCTTGTGCCAGTCAGTCTCACCTGTGATGTTTTTGGCAGGCTATCTAACCAGCACCCAGGGAAGGCTCACAGGCTGGTGATGCACCGTCTCCTCACAGTTTGCAGTCTTTCCTGGTGAAGGTAGGCTAGACATCCCTGGCTTGGCCCCTTAAAGGGACTTCTTGCAAGGACAGTGGGTCCCTGTAAGATGAAACAGAAGTCAGGCAAAGAGTAAGATACTGACATTTCCCCATGAGGTCATTTAGGATCCCACAAGAAACCATATCTGAAAACAAAGCAGTCCTCAGTCACAGACCCGGAGAGGAAGTGCAGTGCATGTGAAAGCTGTTAAAGTATCCCACGGAACCCAGGCCATTCAAATGGAGTATTTCCAGCTACAGAGTACTAGAGATACTCAGGCACACACAAGCACAGAGTGGATTTTAACATTTTGGGGGCTGGACTTGAGTCCTGGATAAGCTTCAGCTTTGTTTCAACTAACTCAGCTTTGTCATTTTCTTAATAGTGAGTACAGTGCAGAGCTCTCTCCCAAAAGCTCTGGAAGCTGCTGGTCAAGTCCAGAAAGGGGGCTGGGCATGTGATGCTCCTCTCCAATGATTTTTACTGCACAGTAGCTTTTACCCGGGTCCCAGCAACATCACAGTGGCACCAGTGATAACAGCACGAAAACACTTGGCCTCTTTTGGTTTGGACAGTCATCCATGAGGCACTGAGAGAGCTACCTACAGTGAGGTACTACAGCTGCTGACCTGGGCCAGATTTGATTGCTGATCCTGAGATGAGAGGTTTCACTCTGTCATTCTTCTCCAGAGGTTTCTCTCCCTGGAAAAAAATATTCAAGGGCATTTCTAATGGATGCAGGAGAAAAAAGCAAACACATCCCCAGGCTTTTACTTCTGTGCTGGTATTGCATTGCTTCCTGTGACCCTCTCTCCTCCCAGCAATGCATAGATTTCAGGTTGCATAGGCTGGGTGGAATATATTTTAGAGCAAGACTCTATTTAGCCGTGATGTCAACTGCAGCCAACTATAAAAAGCTCAGTAATGCTCTTTGAAAGTGTAACAGCTGCTGCTCTACACAGTCCCTGGTGTATTACAAGTCCGCCCTACTTCATGTTCACACAACCAAAATAAAATACAATAGCAATCATTATATAGTTCAAGGAATTTGGGACATAATCTCCCCAGAAACCAGGAGGAATTCAAGGTTAGACAAACCGAGTAATTTTGCACAGTTTGTTAACAGAAAGGTAATTTTACCTGGATTTGCAACATAGACTGACTTTTACCTCACAGTATGTGCTATCAGTGATTCCTACACGGTGACAACAGAGCAGCAAACCTTCCTTTGGGCAGCTTTGCTGGGTGTTGTTCACATACACTTACAAACTGAGCTCTTGCATGGGGCAAGGCCATCAGTATGTTACCCAACATATGAAACCTACTTCGTCCTTAACTGGATTTGGCCATGTATTTCAAAAAACACTGACCAGGCCAAAATTTCTCATCAAGCAGGAAAGGAAACTGTTTAAGGAAATGGGATTTATTAATCTAGAGTGAACAGATAGAAGTGAATGACTCTGAAATTGTGCTAGCACTGCATACCCTCACAGTACTGGAGAGGTGGTTTTGGCTGGGTCTCTGTTAAGGACAGCCCTGAAATGGTGGATGTTTTAGTAAAGCTGTTTTTTTTTCCAAAATCTGAAGAATAAACATTCAGGAGTGATCCCTGCATTTCACTCTGTGGACTTGCTTCTGTTGAGGACTTTAAGACATCTTCCAGGCATGCATCTGCTTTACTAGAAAATGGGAAGGTTGAGCAACCTGCCCACAGTTATGGGAAAGTCAGTGAGTGGCAGAGCAAAAAGGTGAGCCTGCCTGTGCTTTCCCCCTTCCCCGTAGCTGCTGCCCTGCTGTCTGGTGAGCTGACATTACCAGTGGCACATCCAATTCCATTTTCTGAAACCAGATGAGACAGCTCAAACCATATGAGTCCAGGAAGCAACAGCTACATAAAAAAGAAGGAAAGTTTCAGAAAAAAAATCTCATGAGTGCCCGGTTTGCTGTAGTGGTTGCTTGAAGTCCTGCCTGAGCTTGGCAGGGCTTCTAGTAGGACCAGCCAGGCTGAGGGACAGCACCCTCCTGCCTCACAGAGCCTCCAGCTCCTTTCTGCATCCTTGACAGGACTAAACAGTGCAAAGTGGCTGCAATGTTGTAGGCAGGGTGGTTTGGTTTGTAGTGCAGATAGGCCTTTGTAGTGTGGGAGGGCAGCAGCCTGTTCCAAGGGACGTGCAAACTCCTGTGACACGGGTTTGGAGCAGCCGTGAGCTCACCAGTCTGCGAGGAAGTGGTTGGCTGCCAAACAGGGCTGTTACCAGAGGTGACAGGGCAGTCAGGCAATGTGAGGAACGATTTGGCATCAGCCAGAGCTGTTGGGATGGAAACATGCACACCGTGGGATGGGCTTGGCATGTCTGAGCACTGGCTGCACCCAGCTGCTGTTGGGATGTTTGATCCATGAAGAAATCGGAGGCACCCAGAAACGAAAGCAAGCAGTCTCGAGTCAGACAGAAAGCTTGGGAGGGAGCCAGGGAGCAGCCTCAGTGCCCATCCTTCCCTGACTCCCTGACGGCTCTCTAGAAACCACCTCAGGCTCCCCCACCCTGCCAGGGCTCCTGGCTGCTTGCTGTGCTGTGGGCTCACAGTGCGAGCAGGAAAAGGAGCTGGCTGGGGACGTGGTTTCTTCTACCTACAGATACACATGCAAACACACTGTATGCTTGTTTAAATAAAGTGAGGCTGAAGAAAGGTGACTTGTGTCAACACACTGAGACTAATTTACATGCTACAGTGCGTAGCAATATGCTGTCAGGTAAGAGCTGGCACATTTTTCGTGCCCAGCCATGTACACGTAATGGTATCGCAGGGGGAGACAAGTTGCTGTGGAATTAAAAGTTGTGGTTTTTTAATGGCACCTAGGAAACAGGATGCTGGAAATCCTTGAACATTCAATAACTTCCCAGCCACTGCCTCTAACAGTCTGCAGGTTATTTAGGATTTTACTATATCCCTTGACAACTAAGAGCTCAGTTCTTTAGATATTGAGCAGCCTCCATTCTAAATAGGGACAGCTGAAACTTTTTGCAAAGCTTTTCTCTACCTTTGTCCGAGGATTTGTGACAGCCAAATGGTTTCCATACTTCTAGAAGTGAGACTGGTAAATTGTTGGCCATGAGCCCATTTGATTAAAGAAGAGAAAAAAAAGAGTCCTGCAGTCCTAGACAGGTGACAAGATGAAGCTGTCTGTCTCGTACAATAGTCTTGGAAACATCAGGCTCCTGGTGTTCTGACTCCCTGGCTATGATTTTCCACAGTGACCAAGTGATTTATTTAATCCTTTCACTACTTCTTTGTAGTCTCGGATCTTTGAGGTGTCAGGAGGAATCATCAAACCAATTCCTGCAACACATTAGGAGGGAACATCTTGTGCTGTGTCACTGGGGAAAAGAAAAAGGACTTTCTTTCAAACCACATGTTTTTCCCTCTAATATATTTTACAAGTTGAGGAAAGCAAGCTCTTTCAAAAAATGTAACGAACTGAAAATTTGGACCCCTTTGCAATGAATGTGATTGTAAAGCTAACATCTTGCCTCTTTCACCTGTGGTTGTAACAATTTTCTTCTTCAGATCTTCATGACTTTCCAGCCCTTTGGAAGGATTTTTCTCCTGTCTCTTAGAGGACAGATCAAATTTGTTAGATATTTTGTTGTGCATTAGATTAGTTGCCTCTAAGTAAGTGTTATTCTCATCAAACCAGATCATATTGGATAGTCTTACCTATTTCTTTGGGATTTGGGAGTCCTAATCAGGACCAGCCCCTTCCTGACATGACCACTTAAGCCAGGGGACTGAACTATTCTCTTAAAGTGATCAACAGTGAGATAATTACATTTTTGCACCCAAAATGTAGTGAGGGGGGTTGAAACAAGTAGCCACCGACCTGCAAGTGGCATTTCACACCACAGTGGTAAGGTTCAACCCTCAAAGATTGCTACTGCCCTCTTTTTGGATAGAGAGGATTAGCAAGAACCGGCTGTCTGTCATGGCTAACAGGTTATGGGCACACTACCAGTGATGCTTGGGACTCCATCTGGCAAGGAATTTCCTTCCCCAGGTTTTGATCTAGAAAGAAATGTCAGCTGATGCTGCAAATATTAGAGCTTGTTCTCCAGCTGGAAAATACCGTTGTTTTGCTGTTATTTAAAGGCTTCTCAAGAATTACAGTGATGGGCACTCTGTAGAGGCCTGTAATAAAATCAACACCACGAGCTATTCACGAACTTCTGATCTTAAGGGCTTGTCTATACTAGAGACCTTTTTTTGCTGTAGCTCAGTGGGGCTAAAGACACACTCCTCCTGCCTGTGTGTGTATAGCTACACCTAAATGAGGGCTTTTGTCAGGTTCTTAACTCCCATAATTGCACTGCTAAGGCTCCTTGAGTGCAGCCCAGCTTATATAGATTCTGCAGGCGGAAGGACGCCAGAGAATTGCTCCTTTCTTCATGATAGTGTTTTATCTCGGGGGCCAGAGCTGACGTTCTGAGTGTTGTTAACCTCTGCTGCTTTAGGACTGGTATGTAGGAGTGCATCACCACTGAATCAGGCATTCAGATACTTCTCTCCTGGGAATATTGTTCAGGAACCTAGCTGGTGAAATGTACTGACCTTGGTTAAGCTTTTCCTTTGAGAACTCTTGCTCTGTTTTTCCCACACATGCCAGCCATCCCAGACCCCACTTAACAAGGTACATGATGAGGTCACCAGTGGATGACTTCATGATTACTTTAAATTATATGTTAATATGTTGTTCCCCTCCTCATTCAAAGGTTTCATTATCTTGCAGCAAAGCATGTGAAAGGAAAACGATTCATGTCTCTCTGTATTTAAGAGAAAAATGTGTGATCTCTTCAGCAGCAATTCCTCCCAGTCATCAGAAAGATAAGGACCAGAAGGTGTGTAAATAAACTACAGACAATTTTAGCTGAAGGGGCTGGGCCAGACTATGGATGTACTAAACATGACAGTGTTGAAGTCTGGGTTGGTGAAAAGTAAGGCTTTGGCAGCTTAAGCAGATCCCGCCTGCCATTCCTTTTGCCATCTCCCTCATTCCCACTCCCTGATAATTCTACTGACTCAGTTTACGGGCTGGGCTGTGAAGCAGATCTGGGAATAAAGCCAGGAGTGAGAGAGGGAGAAGAGGTATAAAGGGAAGGAGGCTGCGTTTCACTACAAGCCAGTATTGCTGCTGAAACCCCCTTGTCCCAAAATACAGCCTTCTGCAGTGATGGAGAGAAGAGCCACAGCTTTTCCAAAAGGAGCATCTGCAAGCCAAGAGAAGGCACAGTTACTAGTGCAGCCCCTACACAAACTTACCTTTGTGACTCTGGCTTGCAACAAAGGATCTTGCACTACTAAGAAAGGGTGTTACTGCTTGTTTCCCATAAAGACAGCCTACTCACAGACAGAGAGAATGGGAAGTCCTGGCTCAGTAATTTGTTCTGTGCTGTCCATTAGGAAACTGAACTGAAAAGGTTTTAGCTCAAAGTTTCCATTTTTGTTCACTAGCCTCACTCTCCATAATCTGCTCTGATTTCATTATCCTCGATAAGAAATAAGAAGAAATGAGAGGGGGAAAATATGTCAAAAGACTATTGCCAGTCTGGTGAGTCCTGTGTGATTCTCAGCAGTTCTGCTGTGCAATACATTTCAGTCTATAGTTGTTGTCACTGTGAGTAACTTCCAGGGTCCACAAAAGCCACAAAGGAACGGAAGTCAATAGATTTAGTCCTGCTAGCCTCTCCACTAGCAGTCCACAAATCACAAGAGGTTGAAATTGCCTGCTGGAGTGCAATTCTACTCACACCTAATAAGGGAGATAAAAATACACTTCCTGTACTGAAAAGAGGTTCATTAGAGCAGAAGAGCACAGGTAGGGAAGCAAACTGTCTAGCGATCTGACTCTGGCAGGAACAGCAGGATGGCTGGAGAGGCGTGGCTGCTCTCTAGGCTGCAGTTTGGTATTGCAGCTGGGCTATGTACAAGCTGGTTTCTGTCTCTGTTTCCCGTTTGCATCCCTTTCCTTACCTTGCATTTAGTGGCTGTGCAGCCAGAGGGTGAATCTGTTCATCTGGCTGACAACAGGGGCAAACCAACCATGCCATAAAAACGGGGAGTTTTCAGCCAGATCAGCCAGCTGGATCAACTCACCCTGAAGCCACTCCACTGCTAGATCCAGTGCAAGGGAAAGGGCAGGAAAGGCAGCTGGGAGCGGTGGTGGCATGCAACCACTGCTATTTGGCATTAGCTCATGGCTGTAGCTGCTGTGCCCAAAGGGACAACCCGCTCCCATCCTCGCTTCCCTGCTCCTGGCAGCATGCTCTTGCTGCTGCCAGTGCTTTCCTGACCCCTTGGTGAACTAGGCCTGCCCTGCAAGCCAGCAGAGAACTAACCCAGCTGCTTAAAAAGGTGAAGAGGATTGCTGAGAAGTCCAGCTAGCTTAAGAGCTGGCAACCAGGATGGTAAGGGGAGTGTGTGGTGTGTGGTTGGAAGCAGGCCAGGGCTACAGACATTTCATGAAACCTCATTCTCAATTTAACTCAAAGCAAGAGAAATAACCCCAAACAGAAACAATATAAAAAGGTGAGCCACAGCTGAGCAGCTGGGAACCAGCCACATGCTCTCCACTAAAGACTGCATCTGATAATCAGGTGAAGAGGGACAGGTTTAATGCATGCTTTTGAAAGGTGTGTTATCCTTCTGTTTACTGAATTAGAAGGAGTGACATGGATAGCCCCACGTATTGCACACAGCCTTGCTCTTACCAAGAGAGAGGCAGGAGGGGCAGCAGCTTTGCTGAGAAATCTCTCTGCCTATCATTTCCCATGCCACTGGACAGCTTGGAGTCTCAAAGTTAGATACAGTTCACTTGAAAATAAGGCCAAAAAAGGAAAGGACACAGGAGGGAAGAAGCTGGTATGTAGCACAGCAGAGAAGAGGATGTGTCTGGAGCATCAGAGCTCAGGTCAGGCGTGTGCCACCTCTGTCCCCTTTGGGGACACATGTTAGTTGGGGTCAGACCCTGCCACAACTCACTTTCTGGAGGTGTTTTAAAAGAGCATCCATAGGTGCCCTGAATTTTCATGGATAGAAATAATTCATCTGGCTGTTGGTTCACAGTTTTTTCTGGGCACATAGCCAAAAATGCAGTTGCTAATTGCATCAATTTCCCTGTTCTCTCTTCTGTAAAATCACTTCATTAGAGGAGTTGGTTAAATTCAGAAGTGCTCAAATTCCTGGCCGTATCTCGTTTGGCAAAGACTTGTAGATAAAAGTGCTGTACTGCTTCTCTCAGGTCCTGTGCCTGTGAAGGGCGTGCCTGTTTACACAGTTACACTGCAGCAGATGCAATCATATCAGCGTGAGATAATGGAACTGGTATCACTTCATTTAGGAGGCTGAACTGCTCTTTTATGGTCGCCTGTAGCTGGGATAACCGAGTCTGTGATACAGGATGTTTGCTGTCTCTCAAAATGGGAATATTTAGTGAAGATGGACTTTAGCATGTGCATGTTTCCTCAGGAGTCACTCGAGCACCCTGTCAATAAACCTGATTTCAGCAGCATTTGCTGACATGGCTAAAAAGATATTACCAAAATCCTACACCCCATTAACTTATTCTGCACCTCATATAGTAAATTACAGAAATTGGTGTGAATGTCACCATAAATTACTACAGAAATGCAAGGCATTGGAGTGTGATCCTTGAGTTTAACATGTCCTGAACATCTAAAGTGTTACTGGGAACATCTGCTGTCTGTCACACGTACATTAGGGTCACCATGAGCTCCTAAAGTTCAGGACAAGCAACAAGCAGACACAAAAAGAGCAGTTTGGTGGTAAATGAGGTTGAGTGGTCACCAAAATGGGCAATAGTGGCAGATGATAATGATGATTCTGTGATTCACTGTAAGTCCTGGAAAAAGATACTTTCCAACATGCTTCCCAAAAAAAGTAAATTCTATAAAACAACTGTGATCAAGAGAACTATAAGGGGAAAACAAAACTATACACTTAGTCTGGATTGTATCAGACATGAGCACAAATCAGATTTGTTTTTCTTCATGTTTCTAGCAGAGTTGGGAGTCCACTACACTGTAACAGTGCCTCCCTGGGTGGTTTTACAGTGTCAGATCAGCTCCTAACCCAACAGCTTGTCTCCATCCTGTAAGGAAAGGCAGACAGACAAAGAGAAAACCTTTAATTAAACTAAAAGAGCTTGAACACTTTCCTCCTTCCAGTCCTGGTTCTATTCAGCCAGTACAACTCTCATGAATAGAAAATGAAGACAGTAAGAAGAGGAATAGGACTGTCGTGTTATGGAAAAATGTCAGTCCTGTTAATATTCACAAAAGCAATTCAGTTTCCAAATTTTGAAGAATTTAATTCATCTATTAACCTGGTCACCCTCCCAGAGATACATGTAGCCTTTCCTTCCAGGCACTCCACTCCCTCCCAGCTGTGGGAGCTCTGGGCTGTTACCGTAGCACTAAGGCTGGGAGTGATGGTCACACCCATTTTATTGAACGTAGCCATTCCTGAGAAACTGATAAAAATACTTCCTGAGTGAGAGATTTGCATTTCTGAGCCCACAGCACAGTGCCAGGCCCAGCGGGTCAGAGATGTTCATTTGAGATAATCAAATATTTAGCAGCCGTTGCTGCAGCAAACACCGCGTTCGGCCACGTCTCTCAAAGTGGGGCGCTTGCTGTTAGACACCACCACACAAATGGGCCTCCTCCAAAGGACAGCCAAAGCCACAGGAAGCACATGGGTTTCACCCAGGGCTGTCTGGGAGGAACGGCTGGTGCTCTGGTACCTGCAAGAGGTAGGCTCCTCACTCTCCCACCAGGAAGAGTGGAAGAGCTGTTTGTCTACGTGAGGCCAGTGCCCTATGAATGTTTTAATTCTTCACTGTATAATTTCAGTGAGTAGGTTGGTATTTTTAGCTGTCAAACATTCAGCAGCTTGAATTAAATAATTGATTTATTCTCTATAAATTTTCTAGGTCTGCATTTCTTACTGGAGAGCACTGTACTTACAGGACCAGACTCCCTCTCTGGGACTTGTGTTTCTCCTGTGTTTCCTTTCTCACACAGAAACTGCTGTTCCAAGAAATGAATGAACATTTTTCTGGCTGAACTTAGCATTTTCATCTTATCTGTGAATTAAGCCAAGGGTTTTCTCCAACACATAAATTATCGGGAACTCTTTGTCATAATCATGTGGGAAATATGTCTTCATTTACAGGATTGATGAGCAATTCACTGAAGGTGTTGCAAGTCATACTGGTGGCATGCCAGGGAACAGTCAGCTCAAGTAACCATCACTGCAGATTCCAAATTTTCTTCTAGAAAAATGTTTCATCACTTGTTACTACATTATCCCAGACCAGGACTTCCTGACTCCTCCCACGATTTGAATTTCCATTTTTTCCCTAAAGTATCATCTCACAGCTATTCCCCTTCCTACACCTGATCAGACACTTAGCTTGTAGCATGTCATGGCATTTACTGACACCACAGTGTAACAACAGTGAGTTTCCATATTTATAAATCCAGCTCGGAAGCACCATGAAACAGAGGAGTGCTGATGTAACATGTCTATTCCATGCTCTCCAGAGCAGCTGTGCCATGGGGAGGTGCCAGCTCACGTGCCTCTTGCATGGTAGAGCAAAGCTGGCATGAAGAGAGAGGAATGGCCTCCCATTTGCTAAGCACACCAAGCATTCACTACGGGAGACAGCCTGGCAGGAGATAAATCAGTTTTCTGTAAATATTCCCAAAATCAGCTCGTCGGCACCCTGAATTTAGCTTGGCCTCCAAACACACAGACAAAGTAAGGGCTGCCTGGTTTTGGGCCAGTCTCCTTCCACGAAGCAGAAACATCTCTGGTTTTAACAGTAGAGAAAGTGAGTATTTTCTTCCATTTAGGTGAAACAGAAAATCAGTATGGATCAGTCAGAACTTCAGCTTCTCTTACTCTAAGGATGCATTTTAAGGATAAAGAATGGAGAATTTCTTAAAGCAGGAACTATGGATTAAAGTGTAGGATTGATGCCAGAAGAAAATATTTATGAAGTGCAAACTCCTCAAGCCAAGCAGGAAATGCGTCAGACCAAAACTTTGAAAACTGAAGTTTCAATAGAAGTGAGTTATAAATTAACTATTAAATGTTAAAGTGAAGCTGGAGAGGATGCTGAAGTGACAGACCTGTGAGGCAGGGTGCAGGCTTGTATGAGGACATAAATTTATCTGTTCTGCTGTTAGACTGGTCTGTGAGGGTAGCACCAAATAGTCCGTAGGGAGAAGTGTGTGCCCTGGAGAGCTCCAGCCAATAAAAGGGGATGGAACAGCCTCATTTCGCAGTCTTTGGCAGGAAAAAGCAAACCATACAGTGGTACATTTGATCCTCCATAAACCAAAATGCTAGTGGAGAGGCTACAAAGGATTTCCAGTTAGCTGTAAAATTTATTTTGAAGCTTAGGTGACTCATCATCTGAACCAAATTCTGCCCTGTGTGTAGTAAACAGTGCCCTGGGTGGCATTCGCTCTCTCAAGAAATACTAATTGGAAATTAAGTAATTTAATTTAAAGCTTTACATTCCTTCTCCCTTTCACCCAAAGGCTTCAAAGCACTTTGTGAGTGTGACAATAAAATTTCTTCAACATTCCCGAGAGATAAACAGATGGATCCAAAGCCACTGTGAATGGTAGATAAACTAGGCAGTGTGACAAACTTCAGGGGATAACACTGGAAGGGCGCAAGGGCTTTGGGGGGCAGGTGAGACCCACACTCCTGAGTTTCAGGAGGCTGCAGAGGTGTGCAGTTCTCTTCCTTAGCACTGCCTTCGTGAACCACCAGGCAGGGATGTGCCACTTCCCAGGCATGTAGCCTGAATCTTGGTTTGGCTGAGAAGTCTCTCAAAATCCCACAAGGAAGACGGCGTGTGCTGGGAATAAACCTCCTCAGCCGTGTACAAGAGCAACTCTCTCCCCTTCCACAGCACACAATGATAGTATTATTGTAAGCGGTGTTTCACGGTCACAAGGGAATGAGCTAATTGCAGATACAGCTCTTGGAGAAGTAATTGCCTTGTGCTCTTTTTTCCTTTCTCTGGCTCATTTCGTTCCTCTCCTATGTGAGGCCTGAGGCATGATTTCTGAGAGAGGAGGACAAGAGGTCAGTGGCAGATCCCAACCACCTTCCAGCTGGAGCAAAAGGCTTTCACAGAATCACAGAACTGTCAGGGTTGGAAGGGACCTCTGGAGATCACCCAGTCCAACTTCCCTGCCAAAGCAGGGTCACCTGGAGCAGGTGACTCAGGAAATCATCCAGGTGGGGTTTGAATGTCTCCAGAGAGGGAGATTCCATGACCTCCCTAGGCAGCCTGTGCCAGTGTTCTGCCACCCTCAGTGTAAAAGGCTGAGTTGCTGAGGTGGAACTTGTTGTGTTATAGTTTATGGCCATTGCTCCACGTCCTGTCACTGGGCACCACCGAGAAGTCTCGGCACTTTCCGATATTTTTACGTATTAATGAGATTCCCTCTCAGTCTTGTCTCCTCCAGACTTAACAGGCCCAGCTCCCGCAGCCTCTCCTCATGAGGGAGATAACGTTGTTGATAAAACATTATCCCGTCTGTGAAGCAACCAAGAGCGGACAGGGTGCCCAGCGGCGGCTCCCGCAGACAGTCATGTCTCCGGGATTCCCGGGGTCCGGCAGCCCAGCCCCAGGAGCTGGCAGTGTCCCTGAGGGGAGATGGCGAGTC
>VZRQ01007680.1:932-46177 GCA_013397975.1 Machaerirhynchus nigripectus | reverse complement strand
GGGGCGGGAAGAGAGGCTGCCCCGGGCCGCGGTGTGGCCGCTCGGCGGGGCCGGCGGGCACTGCCGGGGGGGTGCAGCACCCGGCCTAACGTGGGAGCCACAAAGATCCGTGCCGGTGGCACCGGGAGGGAAAGCTCGCAGACGTGGGCGAGGAGCGCTCTCCGTGAGTGGTGCCGCGCCCGCTGACAGCCCGGATCCTGGCGGGAGGTGTCGTGCCGTGTCCTCAGCATGCCAGCTCCTGGGCTGGCTGTGCTGCTTCAGCACGAGAGGACACAGTCTTAAGCTGCGCCAGGTGAAGTTTCGGTTGGACATTACGAAGGATTTCTACACAAAAAGGGTGATTTGGCATTGAAATGGGCTGCCCCGGGAGGTGGTGGAGTTACCGTCCCTGGAGGTGTTTAAGGAAAGACTGGACGTGGCACTCAGTGCCACGGTCTGGTTGACATGGTGGTGTTCGGTCATAGGTTGGAGTCGATGGTGTCAGCGGTCTTTTCCAACCTAATTGATTCTATGCTTCTGTGTGCTGCCATGACTCCAGCAGGCAGCCACAAAATACCTAGGATGTAGACCTGAAGTGTTTTTCCTGGGATCCCCTGTAGCCAGGTTTGCTTCTCTGGGAAGCTGGAGTTATCTGGCCACACTTGGTTTCCTCCAGAGGGGGAAGTGGGCTGTGGGGTTTTGAGGAAAGCGCTGTGCTCACTACACTGAGCATGTTTCAGCCATGTGTCGCTCCCGTGGTGTTCAGGCAGATGCTACTTCAGGTGGAGCAGGGAGCCCAGCCATGTGCCTGCACTAGGGAAGGCAAGCTCTGCACTTGGAAAGGTCAGTCTTGTGGCTGTCAGTTGCTAGATGACCTCCCAGAGTCTTCTCTCCCATGCCTCTTCTAAGGGCAAGCACTGCTGGCAGGTGGAAGCACTGCTGGAAGGACAAATTTGTCTTTTCTTCACATTGGCTGACCTGCACCTGGTAGTTGTTAGGAGCATGTAAGGCTCTAAGCAGTTTTCTTAAGCCCTGGTTCTTTGACTCTGTTCTGATGCCCTTCCACAAAGCAGTTATTTTGTTAGCATGCTAATATACAGAGGTATGATTTTTTTTAAGCTGTAAAAACATAAGAGATCGTAAGATTTTTTTTTTTCCTCCTGTATCAGGAGCTGTTGCAGCTGGTCATCAGGTCATGGAAGCACTGCACTTAGTGTCTCTTTCTCCTTTCTGTAAAAGAAGTTGCTTAAAAGAGTTCTGGTTTTGTTTAATGAGGCAGAAAGAAATGTCTCTGCAGTAGCAAGTTCTTGTCTCAGTCAGCTGTAGTCTTCTTCTATCTTGGGCTGAATATTCTACAGGAACCTGTGTTTACAGTGTAGAGTGTGTTTACAGTGCAAAAGTTACATGCTGTGAATGGCTTTATCTATATTATTGCTATGTAGATAAGTAATAACCTATATCATATCACATGTTGTAACAGAATTTATGTTCTGGCTTTATCTCCTCTTGAATGGTGAAGTTTGTGGGGTGTTACTTGTGTGTAGGTTCCAGTTCCTTGCCTTGTGCTGTCTTAGCAATGATTTTTGTTGCTGCTCTTTTAATCAAAACTTAATATCAATGTGCTTCAGCTTACTCCTGCTCCTTTTTTAGCCTTCTGCAATTTCTTGTAACTCATGGGTTTGCTCCTAAGAGGAGAATTTTCCCCGTTCAATTGTGTTGTCAGTCTTTCCAGTGAAAACCTTGTTTCTTTATCTTTATGGCTGGAATAACTCACACAGAGTCATTGCCCATCATTTCATCTGTAGATTTCTTCCTGAAAGCGACATAACACGAAGATTTTTATTTATAGATCTGATGGGGAGCTACAGGAGCTCGTAATACTTGGGTTACTGATTCTGCCAGCTTGTTCTATATCTGCAGGGCTCCAAAAATAAGTGGTCTCGTTTCCAAATTATTTTCATGCATCCACTGTCAGAGCAACTGTGGGAGTGGGCACGCTTGGTTAGCAGCCATGTGCATGCCAAGGAGCAACTAGGGATTCCTCCTGTACTTCCAGAGGCCATGTATCTATCTGAAGGGTGCCCCATGTTAATAAGTCACTGCTGAGACCTCATTTGTGACCATTCTTCTAAAAACTATGCTGATAGTTGAGCAGCGTCTTTTCTGTTTCAGTGTGCAGCCCGAGTTGTCTGTAACTCATGGTGTACTTTCTTCCAAGAGAAGTTGAATCTGATCAAAATACTTCGAGGTTGCTTATTACAATGACTGCTCACACTTGTCAGTGGTGGCATATTGCAGGTAGCAGAATTGCTCAGAGACAAGACAGGGTGAGAGTGTGTATAAATGTGCAAAACACGACTGAAACTAGGCTAGGCTATTAAAGAGACTCAAAAGCTACTTTATTCTGTCTCTGATAAAGACAAATCTAAAGTAGATCTAAAATGCTTGACGCTGGGTCACTTCACTGTCAGGCCTTAGGCTGTGCAGGAGATGTGCACTATCTTTTTTTTTTTTTTTTTTAACATTCATAATGGCTTGTGAAGAGAGCTTTTCAGAATAGCAGAGGCATAGAAAATAGATGGTAACAGTGTTCCAACAGTACATTTTTCTGTGGGAAACAAGAGCCTTCTTTCCCTTATGCGCTCTTTCCCTTCCTGCTCTGTTAAGCCTAGTGCAGGTCAACGCAGCATTTTGGCTGCCATTAAGAAGCTGCTCCACTGTGCTGGATCCAGTGTGCAGTGGAGAACAGTCACGTTACAGTCGTTGTACATTTCTTTGTCTCTGGGACTGCCTGTAGTTGCGAGCCCTGGGGCAACTGGCACAGTAGAAGTGTCTCTGATGGCTTTTCTGCTTGCTCAGCTGGTACAAGTTATGCCAGTGAAGGTAACCTGTTCAAGCTCTGTCCTGAAGCAGGAGAGGGTGGCTTGCATGGCTCTGCCAGCAAATCTCTCCCAGGATCAGCCTGGCTTTCTTGTTTTCCACATCCTGTCATTGAAATACCATTGCACCCAACCTTCGATATATGACAGTCCCTGAAGTGTTCGTGCACTGTCTGAAGTGATTTGCAGGGCAGCACATCTGAGCAGACAGTACACAAACCATATTATTTTGGTATCTAAAAGCTCTCCTGGAATGTTAAGTACTCTAATTTTCTTTGACTGCTCTAAGTTATTTCCTCTTATCCTAACAAGAATGCATCTTCAACCTCAGCAGAACATCATTCTCAATTAATTGTTTGACCTCTTTTTTTGAGCACTAATTTGATGGCATGATTGTAATTCGTAAGTTAAGTAGGCTCTTGTTTTCAAGAATATGAAAACCTCTATAATGTATCTACATTTGTGAAGTTGAGCTTTGATCATACTTAATTGGAAGGGCCAGTCAGTAATTCTTCTGTTGATGCAGAACACACTTTCAGGAGAGGATTAGGAGTGTAAGGGTGTATTGGGATCTGCAGGCAGCAGTTCAGTCCTCACACTTCTCAGTTTTGGTCTTGCTCGTTAAAACTTTGCAGATGAGTAGAATTAACATATGTGACTTCCGCTTTTAAAAGCTATGAGGTGAAAAATCACACTTCAGAAACTTTTTCTAGCTGCTTCTAGATGACTCAACCAAATGCTGTCCCAAGGGAATTAGGCATTTAGAGTGGGTGTGGTAGGTGAAGTTGGAGTTGAAGGTGCAGCATGGTGTTTCTTACAGGGGGAGAAAATTTGAAGTTACACCGGACTAAAAGTATCTTGCACAATGCAGTCTCTTAAGCGTATTTCTTAAACTCCTTTGTGTCTAAATTTGCTGGTTTCTATCAATTCATGTCAATAATGCAGTGCCACATAGTGACATAAACCTCTCTCATTACTAGTAACAGCTTCATCTTTCTGTTGTGGTCGAAAACTGAGCATCTTCCTGGCCTTGTTGGGTCAGGCGTACCAGTGGCATGGGGAAAGTTGTACATTTGCTGTATTACTGCTGTGCAGGTCCTTTGGATTTCTCAGTATGTTCCCTGGAGCTCTTTGATGTTCTTCCACTTCCCGACAGCTGTATGAGGTGTGTGGGTAATGCCTGCTTAAGTGGCGCGTTCACGGATGCCTGCATGCATTTGGCACTTGTACTTGTCTAGACACACTAATGCTCCTTTTGGCATATTTGACTCTGCAGATGAATTCAGGTCCTCTGGTTCAGTTAAACGCCAATGACTCCAAATCTTTGGGATGATTATACAGTGTGGTTCATGCTGTAGAGTTCAACTGCAAAATAGTTAGTGTGAAACTTAACTTCGCTGTCTGACTGGCTGCAAGAGTTTTTCTGATAATTTGCTTCTCACTGAAAGCCTGTCTTGTATTTTTCTCCTGTCTTTTTCCCCTCTCTTATTTAGCGTGTTTGTTGTTCTTCCCTTGGGTCAGCATTCTTCGTAAATGCAGATTTTGGCTTCTCTCAGTAATTAGGGCTTGAGGTCTGACTTCTCTCTTCCATGAAAATGCAGATGTGCTGTGCATTGCATGGGAAACAAAGGGTATTTTTCTCTTGACTCTCTTCAGGAGTGAGTTCAAACACTGATGATGTTATCCGGCTTTGGTAGCAGTTTAGTACAGCAAATAGCTGTGTGGTTTGCCAGACAGATATAGGTACACAGGTTGGGAAAAGTAAACTGTGTATGGGGACCCCCTTGAGGGCCGTACTTTGCTCAGAAGCCTGGCAAAACTTCGGTGTAGTACCTTTGTCAATTGACTTGCTTTGTAGCATGCTGCCCCAGGATATTAAACACTGCTTAAAAGTACACGCTGTTTATTGAGGCTAATGGAAGTGCTTGTTACCTAATGAGTAAATTCTGAGTTGAGTGTAAAGTGTGAAGAATTGAGGAAAAGCAAAAAGGCTCTTTGGAAGGCCTGAGAGCAGGAGTTGAAGGCTAACCAGAACGTGGTGATTTGCATCCCTTAAGGATCACAGACTTGGGGTGGGAAGGGACTGCTGGGGATTGTCAGGTTTAACCCTCCTTTTCAGTTCAGGCTTCATGGCACTGTCTCCATTTGGGTTTTGAACATCTCCAATCATGGAGACATAAAATATTCTCAGGGCAACCTGTTCCAGGGCTCAGTCACCCTCAGTTTAAAAACCAAAAACAACACCATAAAAAAACCCACCTTCAAGCAAACAAACAAAACCTCAAGAAAAATACGTAAGTGGCATTTCCTGTACTTCAGTTTGTGTCAGCTGCCTGCTGTCCTTTCATTGTATACAACTGAGTAGACTCTGGTTCAGTTGTTACATTCCCCCCCCACCCATTTTCTACCCCACCAGATATTTTTGGAAGTAGATATTTTTATGGAGAAAGGCTTCTGTTTTTGAGGCTGGCAGCTATATTTGCTGTAAGGTTGTGTGACACTGGGACAAGAGCGAATGCTTGAAATTCTGCAGGAGTGATGTGGACTTCTAGGAATGGATAATAAGTAATTAAATGTTTGCCTTCCTAATCATTTGATGGTGGCTTCCAAACAAATGGCATGCATGTAGTGGCTCCTTGTGATGTTTCAGCTGAGTAAGTCCAGCAGTGTACTGAGCTTTCTCTGTCAAAAATAGAGTGTCTCGCTGTGACCTGCAAGCACTTTCCCGCTGGCATTGTTTCTGATTTCCAGAAGTATTCGCTCTGAGTTTCTCAATAAGTTGTAGTAGGGATATTTTCCTTCCTCTCTTGTTCTAAGATTGGCATCTTTTCCTGTTAATAACTGTTGACAACTGTCAGCCAAGCAATTTCGCAGTACGTGTCAGCCTGAAATTTAGGTGTGGACTGTTCAGTTTGGGGCTGTAAACGACCTGCTCCAAAGGAGATCTGGGAACAAGTGGCAGCTTTGTCTCCAGCTCCCAGTGACATGGAGAGCAGTGCAGTCATGAGAAGTGACTATCTTTTACCTCTGGTAGTAGCTTCCTCATTTCAGCCCTTCCAAAAGGAGGGGGTGCTTATTTATTTGTTTTCCTGTTCAAGAAAAATGTCTTTTTCTTAATAAGCAGTGTGGTCACATACAGCAATGCCTGTTTCTTTGATTTGTTTTGACAATTTAAATGTGCTGAAGTAAGTCCTAGCTGAGTAATTCATATATCATTTTAAATCAATGCAAGTATCTTCTTACCAGTAAAAGGGTGGTGGAATCTAACCGGGAATGCTTCAGAAGATGTTCCTGTGGAGCCACTGGAACATATTCAGGGTTATGGTGCCTTCTTATTGTCAGAGTTCACTGGATGTGTTCATGCTGGTGGAGTCAGCTGCAAGGCTTTTCATTGTGAGGGGCTATTCCAGTTGCCTTGGCCAAGGGCAACGATTGTATTCCCTCAAGGAAAACTCTCCTTGGCTCCTAATTTTTCCTCTCTGCAGTTTTCCTTGCCTTCAACCTTGGCTGTTCTGTTCTCATCGATGTGAAGAGTAATATATTATTTATAATATAATTTATAAACTTAACTTCACATCTTTCTTTGTGGAAAATCCTTCCTGTGCACACTAGAGTAGACTTGGCAGACACATTTGAATTCAGTTAAGGTTTTAAAATATTTTGGAGATACAGTTCCATATGGTGTGACATTCAGCAAATTAATGTAAATATTTATGTGATAACTGACTCGCTGAGACTGACTGTAGATAGTGGGATGCAAAGCACTCCGCACTGAAGTTTTCATTAGCTGAAGTAGATGTGTTTCTTCTGGACAGATCTGTATTTTATTTAAATAGAACTGACTTAATTTTTCTACCCTTTTGTGACTTGACTTCTTTTCTTTTTTTTTTATGGTGAAAATCACGGTAATGGTTATGCAACATCCTCATTCCTATTCTGTGCTTAATTAATCACAAGAGTGAAATTTTCTCTTTTTTCCTACAGAAAAAGATGGCAAAGCCTTTCATCCAACATACGAAGAAAAGCTCAAACTTGTGGCACTGCACAAGCAGGTTCTGCTGGGACCTTACAACCCTGACACTTCCCCTGAAGTTGGATTCTTTGATGTGCTGGGGAATGATAGAAGGTAAAAGGGCTGGTGCTTTTGTTGGTCTTAACTCCGCTTTTCCTGGGTGAAGATAGCATCATCCAATTTCTACAAGTATGTGGGTTATCTCAAGTGTGTCTGTGCTAGTGGAAAGTGAAAGTGGCCTCTTCAAATACATCTTACAAGTGTGAGTCACAGTTCAGTACAGGAACTAACAGAAGATTATTGGTTTGTTTTTTTTTTTTCAACCCTACTAGAAGCTGCTGTGCTGGCAGTCCAGCTTCTCATAGCAGTTTAAGATGCAGTAATGTGCAGGCCCCTGTTTCATCCAAACTCCACACCATGGTTACAGCAGGCCAAGCCTTTTGCCAGTGGGAGAAGCATTCGCCATGGCTTGTCCTAACACCAAAGATAATTTCTGAAGTCAGATACCCGATGCATTCAAACTCTGAGTAAATTTTTTATGAGACCTGGGAAGTCTCAGGTATGTCTCTTGTGTTGCTTGCAGTTCAGGCTGTACTTCTCATGTTCATTGTTGCTCTATTTAGTGTTCTAGAGTGAAGGCAGTGTGCAACACAGCAGAGGCTTCTCTGAGATGGATCCAGTGCACTGCTTTTGCACAAATGGATGCAGCTTTTCTTAGGAAGAACAAGGCTGTTTCTTTCAACTAACTGAAGTGCTGTAATCAACAGTTGTTACCATGTTTGTTCATTCAGGAAAATGTTCACGTTTTTTTCCACAAACTAGAGTGGAAGGAGGTTAAAAAAATACTTCAGGTTCACTTGTAGCTGGGAAGTTTTTGGACATAGTTCAGAATTCAAAGTAGGGTTGATGGGATGTATGAGATTTTGTGTAAGAGTCGAGTTATGTCTGTTGGAAAGAGTGGCTCTTGTGCAGGCAGAAGAGAACATTGTACTGTCTTTGGGAAGAAGCTGTTGGTTCTCTGAAACTGCATATGATAAAGTTTGGTTCCTGGTTTTCCAACTTTTTCTTTCTTTGCTGCGTTGTCAGAGCTCACTACTGGCTTGAGAAGAGTTGAGTCTGTTATTTCAGCTGATTTCTCTCTCTCAGGAAGGAATGGGCTGCCCTTGGAAACATGTCAAAGCAAAAAGCTATGACAGAATTTGTCAAGCTCCTACACAGGTGCTGCCATTTGTTCTCGACGTATGTCACTTCCCACAAGATAGAGAAAGAAGAGCAAGAAAAGAAAAGGTAACTTTTGGGTGCTTTGGTGTTGGCATCTATGGAGTGTGTAACTCTTGGCCTGTGGACAGTATCACAGCTTAGCTTAGGTTGGAGTTGTCTTGGGAAGGGAAATGCTCAAAGTGTAGGTGGCTGTGGTACCATTTGATTTAAGCCTTTTTACTTTGCCAGTAATGAGTGGTTGTTTAGGAGTTTCAGAAATTTTGCTGGTACTGTCATCTGCTTAAGAAGAGATGCTTCACAAAATGTGTCCCCTAATATCTCTGTGGACTAAATATACAGAGAACGTTAAATTGTCAGGTGTTCAAAACTCCTCCTCTAGTATAGGTTAGCAGCTTGACAAAGGCTGTCTTATTATTGCTTCCAGATGTGATTATTATCCACATCATTATTGAATATGTGTTAAAGCTCGGAAGATGTGTTTAAAGCTTCCAGGCAGCTTTTTCTGCTGTTCTCTGCTACAGGTAGCACGGTAACAGGTTAGCATGAATATCAAGTTGTAACAGAATTTACCCTTGCCGTGCTGCTGAGTGCAGTACAACTGTACGGTAACGTGGCTTTTCCATGTGCCCGGTGAGACGCCTCTCCAGGCCCATTTAAGTGTTGGGAGATGATACCGAACAAAAAGCCTCACTGGGCAGGCAAAAGGCAGGTTACAGCATGCTCAAAATAACTCATCCTAGGATTGTAGGAATGCTGAAATGGCTTATTGAGTGGATGTTGCAGAAGAGAAGAGGAAGAGCGAAGGCGGCGTGAAGAGGAGGAGCGGGAGCGGTTACAAAAGGAAGAAGAAAAACGTAGGCGAGAAGAAGAGGAAAGACTGAGAAGGGAAGAAGAGGAGAGGAGGAGAATAGAGGAGGAACGACTTCGGATGGAACAGCAGAAGTGAGTAGTGGAAACAAACAACACTTGAAATAACTGCCTTGCACTTGGGACAATTTGTATACTTGGGATATGCAGTTTTAATTATATTTCATTGTTCCCACCACATCCAGATGCTGAAAACACAGATCTGGCTTTTCACATGAGATATTTAGGAGAATAGTAAAGCTGTTCCACATCAGTCAGCAACTATTTTCCGTAATAAAAATGTCTTTGCAGGGGGTGTCTCTGAAGTAGATCCTGTGCTTGCTATGTAGTGGTCTTGAGACGGGAGCAAATAATTAAACCACAAGTTTTACTGCTTGTTTAACACGGTGAGAGCCAGAGGAGTGTAAGAGACAGAAATTAACGTATACAATAAAAAGTGTTGCACAGTGCTAAGTAACAAGAAGTGTGGTATGCCTTGAAGTTGAGGGGTTTTTTACATGAATGGGAGTTGTGTATTAAGTGGTCATAGCAGGGTACAGAGATAAAGAGTTTACACAGAAAAGGAATGTGGACACCAAGTGTATCTGGACTGGTCATAGTTTGCTGAAAAGCAGTAAATCTTGCTCTTTGGGATGTTAGACCAGTCTAATCCTGATGCTTTAGAACATGATTTTTGGGGGTGGAAGAAGAGTGGGAAGGAAAGAATTTTTCCTGCAATTGTGTGATACTTCTTCCTTCCTCTGAAACATTGATAGCTGGTCACTGATGGACATAATGTGAGACAGACCCTGGATCTGTCTTTTTCCCATGGAACTTCTGTTAGTTCTTTGGAGAGAGGAGAAAAACAGCCTGTGCATATGTAACCCATGTGTTCTTCCTGAAGTTTCAGCAGTTGAGTTAACTGGAGATGCAGATGCCCCATCTGGCAGCATTTTTTTATGTTGTTCCTGAATTAGGCCACTGTCAGTCATGTTTTTCATATTTGTTTGCATACTGACCAGGAAAACTAAGATAGTGATGTGTTTTTCTTAGATTGACCAAAAAGCGAAGCATTGGTGTACTGTGCCACAGCAGGTTTGTTCTTACCAATGTTTATAGAAGGTCTGCTGGAAGGATGGTTTCTGGAAAAACCATATGTGGATGTTTTCCTTTGCTTGTTTGAGAAATTTAGTCATGTGGGTTTTGTGTAGCACTACCTCTTTATCAGACTACAGATTGAGAATTATGTAAGAGCTCTTGTTGTTTTAACATCTGACGTATCCAAACATTGGGTAGAAAATGTTGCTCCCTTCTTTACGTTCTCAATGTATTTTTAAGCAAAACTCACGTCTGCATTAGCTCTGGGTTCGGGTCCATTACGTAGATAGATTTTAATTGGGTTTTGCAGGAGTGGAATTAAGCGATTTAAGTGGCCTCAAGGCCAGTTAAGTGCAGGGATTTCCCCGGTGCGCTGAGCTGTCGGCAATGGCGTGCTGTGCTCCCCCGCGCAGGCAGCAGATCATGGCAGCGCTGAACTCGCAGACGGCGGTGCAGTTCCAGCAGTACGCGGCCCAGCAGTATCCCGGCAACTACGAGCAGCAGCAGATCCTCATCCGGCAGCTCCAGGAGCAGCACTACCAGCAGTACATGCAGCAGCTCTACCAGGTCCAGCTTGCACAGCAGCAGGTATGGCTGGGAAACCTGGGCTGTGTGTCCCAGGCTGGCAGTGGGACGCATTAACTTGTCTGCTGTTATCTCCTTGAAAAGATAATTGCCACAAGGAGAGCTACGGTGCTAGTGACTAATGCTGCTTCAGATTCAAACACCAAAGCCCCTTTATTTATTTCATCTTTTGGAGTTGTTTTCTGAGGCAGCTGTTAATTAAGAAAATTCTAAGCAGTCTTTACTAACGGCTTGGTTCAGTGTTACTGTTGGAGACCAAATCTGAACCGCTCTGCTGCAGCATTGCTGATGTGTGTGTGTAATTTAATGACATACCAGTGCATCTGAGCATGAGCAGGCCTCTTCAGGTGACTCTCCTGAAGGTCTGTGCAGAGCAGCAGGCTGTGGTCAGCCCTGTGTTTCTAGCTGAGCGTGCATGTGCATCACTGTAGCATCACTGCTGGGTCACTGTAGCATCACTGCTGGGTTGGAGATTGCTCCTCCGTGCCGGCCTGAGCACTGCTGACTTCTCTCTCCTTTGGCACCTACTGTCTGACTCCAGCACCTGATGAAGTTGCTTGCCTGCAATAAGCTGTTCATGGTTTGGGTGGGAGGACAGGCTGTGGCTGCCAGCCTGAGGTCTGTTCTTGAGCTAAAGACCTAAAATTCAGTAACTAATTTCCTGTTAAGCCGTTTGTATTTTGTTGAGGCTGATGCCCTCAGCAAAGAAATGTCCAAGGAAAGGAGCCATGTGAACCTCATGAAGTTCAACAAGGCCCCTGCACTGGGTCAGTACAGACTTGGGGGTGAATGGGTTTAGAGCAATCCTGCAGAGCTGGGCTGGTGAGTGAAACACAGGGTATGAGCTGGCAATGGACTTTTGCAGCCCAGGAAGTCAGTTGTATCCTGGGATGCAGGAAAACAAGTGTGGCCACAATGTTGAGGGAGAGAGGTGATTGTCCCCCTCTGCTCTGCTCTCATGACACCCCACCTGCAGTGCTGCATCCAGCTCTGGGGTCTCCAGCACAAGAAGAACATGGACCTGTTGGAGCAGGTCCATAGGAGGCCATGAAGATGCTCAGAGGGCTGGAGCAGCTCTCCTATGAAGGCAATGTAAGAGAGCTGGGGTTGTTCAGCCTTGAGAAGAGAAGGCTCTTCTCAGACCTCACTGCAGCCTTTCAGTACCTAAAGAGGATTTACAAGAAACATGAAGAAGGACCTTTTTACCAGGGCCTGTAGTGACAGGATAAGGGGCAAAGGTTTTAATCTGAGAGAGTGTAGGTCTAGATCAAACATAAGGAAGACCCTTTTTTTTTTTTTTTCCTTCCACAAAGAGGATGGTCAGATACTGGCACGAGTTGCCCAGAGAAGCTCTGGAAGCCCCATCCCAGGAAGCGTTCATGGACAGGTTTGATGGAGCTTTGAACAGCCTGGTCTAGTGGAAGGTGTCTGTTCCCATGGCAGGAGTGTGGAACTAGATGGTCCTTATAGCTCCCTTCCAAGCCAAACTGTGACTGGATGGAGCTGAAGTGGTGTAAGAAAGGCAGAGACGTTCTGCCCTCTTATAGTTACTCTTTGGACTGCCCTCATGTAGCTTCCTTGACACTTCTGAGGAATCCTTTATTTGGATGTGTGTGACTCAGCTGCACTGGGATCTGTCAGTGCAGTCAAAAAGTGCTGTTCTGCTTACAGATCAGCTTCTGATGCAATTAATTTTGGGAAGGCTGTATGCAACAGTTTTGTAGAAAAGTTCACAACACCACATGACTTTTTCTCAGTGCACAAAACTGCTGTAGTAGAAAGTGAAATCTGGACAGCATCTGTGCAATTGCTTAAATTTGAAATCTTAACTGATGTTTTTCTATATTGTCTTCATATTCCTGCAGGATACCTATATTCCATTTGTTCATCAAAATCTTGTGATTGCTAGGTTATCCTTTCAAGAGTGATACTTATATCTTTTCCCTGTCCCAACAAAAAAGCCTGTGTTGTCTCTCTGGACTGATGACAGGGGACAGGGAAGTTGCTTAAGAGAGTTCTCTGTTTAAGTCATAAATTGGGAAGTAGCAAATAGACCTTCAACAATCCTCAGCTCTTTTTAGACCTGGATGAGCTCAGGCTGGATGGAACCCTTCTAGCCAGCAAAAAAAAAACCCAGCAAACAAGCCACACTTCCAACTTTGAGAGAAATGTTACAGGAATGAAAAACTTCCATAGTTAAGTGCAAGAGTTTGTGTGTACCCTAATTAATTTGAAAGCTGCATTTTTTTGTCCAGGTTGTATCCACCAGCCTAGAAGCAAGTGACCTCACATCCCTTGGTACTGAGTAGATGCAACTGGTTAATGTGTGCTGCTTCTGATCTTCTGGGTCTAGCCCTCTTGTGTGGTGAAAGGGGAGGTTTTTTTCTTTAAATTGTCTTTATACCTTCTGCTGGAAGGTGTAAAACTGGCATCTTGTGAGGGTTTGGTTGTACTTGACTTAAATTCCTGTTGTTTTAGGCAGCCTTACAGAAGCAGCAGGATGCAGTGGTGGCAGCGACAGGGACACCTCTGACTGCTGCATCGAAGGTGAACACCCCTGCCCCAGGGGACACCCCATCCATTAATGGGCAGGCCAGTGCACATGCAGACAGCCCTGAAAAAGAGCTGGACCCAGAGGCTTTGGAAGAAGCGCTGGAGAACGGACCAAAAGGTGGGACTAACTGAATTTCTTAATCAAAACTAAATAGCAAAAGCCTTTCTTAGGATTCAGGTGTCTTACGTAGGGTTACTGTGGTTCTTTGTTTAGCTTCATTTGCCTATGGAAAAGCTAGATTTGATTCCTGGGGCTGCTGTCTCTCATGGGAGGATAATATTGCATAGGCAAAGCTCAGCTTTGGGAGGGGAGGGAAAGAGGAAGCAGCAAAAGCATTTCAGCAAAGCTGATGGGATCCATAACCTCCTTTCACTCTAGACTTGAAGGAAAGGAGCATAAAAGTTCTAGCACAAAGCTGTTCTGGGCAGAAGTAGGCTCAGTTTTATTTGAACTGGGGTCAAAACTGTTTAAAGATCCTTCCAGTGAAGGGTCCTGTGCAATACAAACCTGTCACCTGTAGCTGTACATTGGCCTTCTGAGGCTTTTCTGCATAAGCACTGTTGGTTTAAATGTGGTGGATGGGTGAACTGGTAGCATTTAGTAGTGTTACAACTAAATTTGCACTGTTTTCGTCCATCTTTTCAGAGTTGCAACTTGCTTCTTCAGTTAAAAAAAAATTAATTGGAAGCAACTTTAATGCTTGGGGCCCTCAAGTATTCCTAAGGCACACTTAAGTATGCAGCATAAATACCTGAAACAAAGCCTAACTAGAGTGTTTCCTCCCCTCTCTGCAGATTCTGTCCCAGTGATCGCTGCCCCATCCATGTGGACACGGCCCCAGATAAAAGACTTCAAGGAAAAAATCCGTCAGGATGCAGACTCTGTGATCACCGTGGGCCGAGGAGAAGTGGTTACAGTCAGAGTACCAACTCATGAAGAGGGGTCTTACCTCTTTTGGGAGTTTGCTACAGACAATTATGACATTGGTTTTGGGGTGTATTTTGAATGGACAGACTCCCCTAATACTGCAGTCAGTGTGCATGTCAGCGAGTCCAGTGATGATGAGGAGGAAGAGGACGGTAAGCACGCTAATGTCTATAAACTGTCAGAGTTTGCTGTGAGGGAAACCCCCACTGATGGTCTTGTGTAATCTCCTACCTTCCCTGGCTTCCATCTGGCTGGAGTCACCTTTTCAATTTCGAATATTAACTGCAGTTCTGCAAGTAACTTCAGTCCCCTCCTTGGATCACAGACAGGTTAAAGCAGCTGAGGCTGGGGAAATCCTTTTCCTAAGTTAACTATTCAGTAAACTAAGCTGAAACCTGAGCTATAGTAGAGTACGGTGGATCTGCACTCTGAAACCTTAGGAAAAATCCTGTCCTGCTGTTCAAGAGATGCTTCTAGCCAGGAAGTTTCCTCGAAGCTGCAGCAGAAGAGCTTCGGAGAGCAAGTCCTGATGGTGGCTGAGGCACAGCCTTTGCCTGTGGAGGAGTCTAGCATACCATCAGAAAAGTGTTTTGAAATTAGCATGTGACTTGCTTGGAAGGAGCTGCCCTGATCTAGGAAGCAGTGGCTTTCTGGGTATCACTACCAATAATCTGTGGTAGTCAGTATGTCAGGTTAGTGGCAGTCAGTGGGGGGTGATTGTCTTACTGAAAACTGGAGTTTGGCATCTCCCCAAACTGACCTGGCTGTGCTGGGGAGATGGGTGTGGTGAGTTTTCATATCAAAGTGTAAAAGTCATGATAAAGTGAGCATGTTTGCTGTTCCTCCTGCTTCTGAGTGCTTCAGCCCCAGCCTTAGTATGAATCCCTGTGACTCCTCTCACTCCTAAACTAACAAAGAGGGCCTTGTCCACTAGGGATCAGTCTGACTTTGTCTTGTAAAGCATCCACCCATGTTCACTGACAGCCTTTTTTTTTTCCCCTTGCAGAAAATACTAGCAGTGAAGAAAAAGCCAAAAAGAATGCCAACAAGCCTCAGCTAGATGAAATAGTGCCTGTGTACAGACGAGACTGTCACGAAGAAGTGTATGCTGGCAGCCACCAGTACCCAGGGAGAGGAGTTTATCTTCTTAAGTTTGACAACTCCTACTCTCTATGGAGGTCAAAAACAGTTTACTACAGAGTTTATTATACTAGATAAAGGTGTGGCTGTGTCTGAGGCTGGGCTGTGCAGAAGATGTCATTTTATTTGGAATTTTCTTCAAGCATAATGGATCCTTTTGAGTCTGTGTTTTATCCTGTCTGTATCTGTATGGTTTGTGTGAACTTCTAACAAGTAGACACTGGGATCTTCCTGCTCCATGACACTAATGCATATTGCATTGGGCTTAACACAGGATCTCCCTAACCGTTTTGGGGATTGGAGTCGTTGGCTCCAGTGCTGAGGTCACATCAGTTGCACTTGGTAAAGCCTCATGAAAAAGGGGGAGGGAGTTGCTGGCTCACTGGCTGGGTGATCTGATGTTTCCAGGTCTGGATGCCTTGAATAACTCGTTAATGGTTAATTTAAAGGTCCCATCAGTTACTGGTAGATTTGGATGCAGTTTGCTGTGTAGCAAGTTTCTCTTAACTGTAATTGAATGTCAGATTTTTTACACCATTAAAACTTGAAACTTTAAGTTTATGCAGTTTAGAAACAAGTTGTCTCACTTCTGTCCTCATCCAAGAAGAAACATTCAGTTCCTTAAACCAGTGTAGTGTCTAAGACAAGGATGAACAGCGTCCTGAAAGTACAGCAAATAACCTCTTCTGAAGGTGTAAGCTGAATGATGTTTAAAAGTATGTGTAACAAGTAGAACCTTAATCTCTGCCCCACTGCTAACCCTGGAATAAAAAAAGTCATTCTTTGATGCAACTGACTTTGAACAGGACACAAACTACTCCTGAGTTTAGTGGGGTTTTAATGGGGTAGACTTAAAAAAAGTCTAAAAAAAAGGCTGCAAACTTGAAACCAGTTTTCTGCACAATGTTCTCATTTGGTTTTGTGAGACCTGAGTGTGCATGTTGTGCATCTGGAGAGCAGTCAGTCGTTTTGATAGCGCCTAGGAGTTAATGTTGCACTAATGATGGAAATCACTGCCACTCCGTTTTAGTCTGAACTGGTGATAGTGGGCTGCAAACTTTCTGCTTTAATTTGTAACTGTGGGCGGAAAGGCCAGGTGCACATACAGATACTAAACGTAGCTTTAATCTCAATTTCGTATGGTTTGGTTGGGGCATTTTGTATTTTGTATAGTGAGAAAACAATGCAGGTGGCTACTTGGCTTGAGGCTGCAGTAAGAATCCGCTCCCTCCGGAGCCCGGGGGTGACGTGTTGCAATAATGACTTGTGCAAGTGTTCTCTGCATGGGTGATGCACCTTGTTACTGAAAGAAAATGGTTGCTTTGGGTCTCAGACCAGCTCTTGCAGTCAGACTTCCATTGATCAGCTGCAGCATGGGCAGTTCCACGGCAAATGATGTTGAGCTGGCGGGGTTTGTTTGAACGGTCAGTTTGTACATACATGATACTTTACTTTTCTCATACCAACCATGGAGATACTTCTCCTAGAGTGCTTAACTTGTCATCTTGCTTTTTGGGTCAGCAACACCGTACCAGCTTACAGCTAGTTAGTGCTGCTTTATCCAAAAACACTGTACAATGTTCTGCTCTTGTGTACATATAGTATATAAACCATGAATTTAGAAAGTACCTTGCTTTTAAAGAAAACTGTATTTAATGTAAAAAAAAAAGAAAAAACACAACAAAAAAAAACCCACAAAAACAAACCCTTTTAAAAAGGCAGGCACTAATATATTTCTTCTGGTCTTCAAATTACTTTTTTTTTTTGTCCATACAAAAATGTTACAACTTTTTCCTCTAAGAATATCTGTTCTTGGGAGCGGTGTTTGTCGCTTTAAATGGCAGCACTTACTGTCATGTGTTGGATGTTAGAACTTCTACGTTTTCAGACTTTTTTTTATTGCCTCTGGCTATTGATAGTACAGTACAAGTGCGATTTCAAGATACCTTGAGATAGTATTTAATCCTAATTAAAATACATTTATCTGTAATGCTGTTGGCTTTTTATTAATTTGCAAACCTTGGCATTGCTGTATGTGGCTCTTGAGCTAAGATTAGCTTGTCATCTTCTCTCTCATATTCAGAGGTTCAGCACCATGCTCGCACCGTGGTCAAAGGCTCTGCCCAGGAATGTCACTGGCTCGCTGGATGGGGCCGTCTGTCCATACTGGAAGAGCCCAGCTTGAACTGCATCATCTCTTTGGGTTTTGAGTGGGCAGCAGAAGGGGTTGGATGTGGGCAGCTAAAATCTGTAAGCTCTCTCCTCTAAGAGAGTCCTGAAGTCCCTTGCTCAGAGGGCAAGAGACCATGCATGGTTTAGACTGAACAAGAAGAAAAGCAAGGACTTAGAGGCAAAAAGGCAAGTTATGCTGAGGTTTGTGTCAGCCACAATCTCCTTTCACTGCTTACCTACTGCTGGTAAGTGGCTTATCCTGGAGCTGAGGCCAGGATGTGCTCTAGTTTGGTCCCAGAGCTCACCTGGGGAGCAGAATTCTCTTCAGAGAGAACAAAGCAAGTGCTGTGCTACGAGAAGCAAGGTGCTGAGAAGTTCAGTGTACCGTAGTCTGGGTATGTTCAAGCTAATTTCACATGAAATGTGCAAGTGCATTGGAAACCAAAGTAATTACAGCAGCAAGCCTGCCCAGGGTGAGCCTATTTTACCTCTCTGATGCATGTATAAATTCCCCTTTCCCCAAATAAAAGAGAAGCACTGTGCTCCTCAGAGCTCATGTTAGGCAGCTGCCTTCCACAAGAGAGTTACTATAAACACTTCGTGGAGCGAGCAGAGTCGCTGGCAGTGACTCCAGGTGATAGAACATCAACAGCTTGACAAAGCTCGGTTCTGAATACACTGCTCCTTTGAGAAAAGCTAAATAATCCCAGGGAAAAGCCATTGTTAGAACAGGTTTCTTGAGGCACTTTTGTGGGAGACAACAAAGCATGGTCTTCCTTGGCTCTGCTGTCCCAGAAGGATAAGCAGTGCACTCGAACCAACTCGCGAATTCAGCCGCTTGGCTGCTCTGTGAAATGATCCTTGCCTGTCGTCCTTGCTGTCCTTCCCACCCCTTGGCTTTTAGTGCTTTCTGCCTTGTACTTTGCTTTGTCAGTCACAGACTGGGTGCTGTGATTTGGAGCAGCTGGATGCAGCCTTCGAGGTGTAACTGTACTGGGCAGGGCCCTCAGGCTCGGGGGTCTGCTCAGAGGAGCCCTCAGGGGTAGCTCAGCCATTCAACCTCCTCCTCTTGGTGCTCTGGGAGGTGTGAGAGGAGGCTGCACAGACCTGTTGGAAGTACAGAGGGGAAGTATCCACCCGAGTGCCAGCCATGTTCCAGACTGACAGCTCGGGACACTTGTTACCCTTTTTAATCCAAAATACGACGGCTTGAAGCTCTCTTCTCTCCAGCACCAGATCCTGCAATCTGCATCCTTTTCTTTCCACCCCCCACTGCATTCCCAGCACAAGGACTACAGGGAAGGCTGGAAAAAGCCCACTCTAATCCCGCCCTGCCCGTTGGACTCAAGTTCCTGGAGGGTTTGTGCTCTGTGACTCCTGCCCACCCTTGAGTTCCTCTGCCACCTTTGGCTGCCTCAGCCACATGCTGTGGGGTCTGGGCCCACACCTTCCGTACAGGTGCCACTGCCAAAAGGTGCCAGCTGGAGCAAGAGCTCAGTGACCCTGCACATGCCCCAGGCTGCCTGGAAATTGGAGTTTCTCCATGCAAGCTGCTGCTCCCCAGCTCTTTCTGCTCTGATCTCCCCCATTCCACCTCCCCACCCAAACAGTTCAGTCCCCAAGCCCAGCTCCCGCTGTTGGTTCATTTGCAGACCCAGCTCAGCAGCAGGAGCTTTCAGCTTTCGCAGCCAACCTCTCTGTGCCTTCACTCCTGCTCGCTGTACAGGCAGGTAGAGTTCAAAGGGACAAATTTTAGGGCTGGGTCACTGCTTTATTTGCCACAGAGGTAATATCGGTCCTGTGCTCTGTGACAGCGGCGTACCTGCCTCAGGCTCTGGTACGCTCAGCTTGCACCCACAGCTGGGTTCAGAGGGCAGGTTACAAATGTCAGCTACATGCTTTTGGGTCCATTACTTTAAAAAATAGAACTTCTAAAGGCACACCATAGCTATGCCCAGCACCATGTACTGGAAGATTAAGCAAAGCATGAAATGCCATCCCAAATCTTTCCTCAAATACTGTTCATCTGAGATCCGCCACTTGGACATCAGAAGTTTTACGGAAACATCAGGCTGGCTTAAAGAAATGTATTAAACTACTTGGACTACTATAGATGTAGATATGGCCATGCAAAATAGATACTGCATCTGTTACCATCTGGTTTCCTAAAATTAAGAAACTTGCAAGGAATGAGGAAAAACAAGGCCAACACTGCTTCTCTATAATAGGTTCTTCTCCTGACCCCTGTTATTTTCATCTTGTACCTTCTCCATCATGAAGCTGGTGAGAAACCTGCTCCTTTTAATCAGGGGCTCAACACTGGCATGCCTCGCTGGGGGTCAGGTTTGGAGATGTAATTCCTTAGTTCATCATCCACTTCTTCTGTTTTCCTCAGTGTTGGACATCAGGTCTCCTACACATTGTTTTCAGGAAGCAGCTGCTGGGTGATGGTCACTGCTCTCACCTGAGCTGGTGGCTGGTGTGTGCTGGGCCCAGGATCAGGTTTGATGTTATACCTCACAGTGCCTTTGAGCAAAAATTCCACTTGGTTGTGCTCCCTGCTGGAAAAAAGCTGATACCCTTGGCCTGGACAGTTCATGACTCCCTTTCCCCAGGGATGTTTGAGCCTCTGTGCCGCCCCTCCAGGCCTGCTTGCAGCTCCTTTCCTGCTGTGGCTGCATCCCCAGGCACAGCAGGCATGTCCTGGGGAAGCACATCCAGGGTTGCTGGCAGCTTGTCTGCCTAGGGAAGCCCAAACACCAGCTCTCCCCCTGCATTCTTTATGATCTGTGGGCAGGAGAGTGGCCACTGCTCACCCGGCGGAACAAATGCTTGGCCCTCTGCCACCACGTCATGAGTGAAATACCTGCACAGCCACCAAGGACAGCCCGGGATGCCTGGGACAGCCTTTAGGGCATGTGGGAACAGGCTCTGCTGGACGGACTGAGGGGCAGCTCTGCCCACAGGGCCTCAGGGAGCCCAGCAGAACCCCCCGCTGCCCCAGGCCTTGGCACAGACTGGGAAGGGGTTCCTCTGGCTGTGACTGCTCCTGAAACTGGGGTAGCTGTCACCTTCAAATCCCTCCTGTGCCACACGAGCACTCAGATGTGACCCAGCTGTGACCCAGCTGTGACCCAGCTGTCCTTTCTAGACCTGCCTGGATGGGCCTTAGGAAGGGGTCTCCTTCCTCGTGTAAGCCACCCCAGGTCTCTCTGCCCTTTGCAGTAGTTGGCACTGGAGGGTTGCAAGTCTCAAAGTCCCATCCCTCAGGCTCTGCAGAACATTGGGAAGTTATTTGCAGCCTGCATCAGGACAGTCGGGCAAGATCCCAGGGTGAGTGCACAGCACAGAGGGAGCGCCCAGCAGCTTGCAGAGGTTTGCTTGATGCTTGCTAAAGTTGGTTCTGGCTTGAAGAAAACAGAGGCTTTTGATGGCAAAAGAAAAAGTAAGTGTCACTATAGCTTGGATTGTTTGGATTGCCAGGGGGAAGTGACTTCATGCAGGCCTGGTGATGGGATGAACAAGGCAGGGAGCAAGATCAGCTGTCCCCCAGGCAGTGCCCCAGGGCTGGGCTTTGCCCTGGCACAGCAGAGCTCCAGAGCATCCCAGCACAGCCCCAGCACAGAAACCACCCCTGCCCCAGCCAGCTACACCCCACAAATGACCCTTTGGCCTGATGTGTCCCTCAGTGGGGACCCACAAGCCTGCACCAACCCAAGGTGAGGCAAACTGAGGCAATGCTGAGGAGCAGCACCCTCCTTTTGCAGGCACCCACCTGCAGCTGGAGATAAAGCTGTGCTGAGTATATCTGTGAGGTTGCTCAAGCTGGCCAGGTGATTTTCCCCTGGATGAGCAATCCTGTTTTCCTAGAGCCTGCCGACAATATTTTTCCTTGGCAAAGGCTCTCCCAGGGATTCTTGAGCCAAAACCAATTTTTACAGGTAGACTTTGGTAGCCAGCCCGCGGGTACTGGATAAACAGGGGCTGGGGTGGAGAGCTGCCCCTCACAGCAAAAGGGACCCCACAGAGAGCCACTTTCTGCTCCCCTGGAGCCAACCCAGTGGGAGATGGGCCAGGTTTCCCTTCCAGCCTTGCTGGTGCGTCCTGCCGTGGCCACACAGCAAATGAAAACCATGGAGGAGCAGGGGGCCCTTGGCACGCCCAGCCCAAGCAGGGCTGGCTGGCCTGGTGGGTGCCAGCCTGGCCAGTCCCAGCAGTGCCACAGCAGCCTGGTCCAGCCCCAGCTGTTGCAGGATCCCAAAGACTAAAAAGACTAAAAGGCAAAGACTAAAAACAGTGGAAAAAAAGAAATATCACAAGGCTCCAGCTTTTGGTTCCCTGCATTTCTGTGCTTTTGTGGGACAGTGTGTAGCTTGTTGCTGTGGGGGAGCTGGGGTTTGTTCTCACCGTGGTGCGTTCTCTGGAGCCCAAGGGACAATGCCTGATGATGCCACCTTGCTCTCAATGCCCTCATGTCCCCAGGGCTCTCCAAAAGCCCCAAAATCACCATCCCCACTCAGACCCACCCAGCATGAGGGTCTCAGAGACCAGGTCACGTGGGAGATCAGGGCACAGCCTTGTGCACGGAGCAAGCAGGAGGTGAAGGGAAATACCCCCAGCACTGGAAGTGGTGTAGCAAACGTGTTGCCCAGAGGAGCTGCTTTGCCCAGCCACAGGAGCGTTTCCCTCAGCCAGGCTTGGAAAAATCCCGATCCTGCCTTCAACCCCGCAGCTGTTTTTAAGGCAAGGAGCCGCAGCTGGGTTCCTGCTGGGCCTCCATCCTCGGGGCAGCACAGAGTCCCCGACAAACTCACCCAGGCAGGCTGGGAGCTCCCGGGGCTGTGGATGCACACACGGTGCCAGGGCACACCTTGGCACACGTGGGTAACGTGACTAAAGCACCCCCACAGCACCAGGGAGGGCAGCGGGCACCTCCCGCCTGCCCGCCTCGCTCGCCCTGGGTGGGCACAGCGGAGCATCCGGGCTTGCCAGCCTGCTGTTAGATCATCTCAGCACCACAGTTTGGCTCCATCAGTGCCCCAGCCCCTGCAGCAGCCAGGAGAGGTGCCCAGGCCTGTGTGTCCCCCTAGGCTGCTGCTCTGTGTCCCACAGGTGCTCCTGCAGGAGCACAGGAACCGCTGGACAAGGAACGCTGTCCAGCCTGGCACGGCTGCACTCGGGTGTCGGGAGCCAGAGCCCAGCACAGCTCATCGGAGCCGCTGCTTCTTCACACCAGTAAAAAGTGGGGGGGAAACAAACCCTATTCTGGCACGGAAGGAGCAGCGTGGGGCACAGCCAGAGCCGGTGGTGTCCCAAGGGAGGCGACAGCTGCTGCTGTGTCCCTGATCGGGGACTCTTGGCAGGCTGGGTATGGCCCAGAAGCGTCGCTGGCATGCCCTGCCAGTGAGGAACCCGCAGCTGCAGAGCAGGATTTGCATCCACCCAAACACCAGCGCTGTACAGGGAGCTGCTGGGATCGTGCCATTAGATGGGGCTATAGCTAAAGAATTAGGATTTGTGTTTCAGACTCCGAGTAGGACTTGCCCGGGGTCAGCAGGTAAGTCCTGGCCATCCCTGCCTTGGTCTCACGCCCTGAGACAGGGGGTGGATGCTTCTGGGATGCAGAGGCATGGCAGGAGGGACGGGAGTCCCACAGAGTCTGCGGTAAGCTGCAGGTGGGAGAAGTTAACAAATTTCCCCTCCAGGTGCTGCAGAGTTTACCCACCCTGGTTCCCCTGTAACACCACTTGTTTCTCCCTGGTGTGGAGCACAGAAATGGGAAAGGCCCCTGGGAAAGGCAGGTGCCTGGTGCTGATCTGCCCATGGGCTCCTCTTGGCTCACAGAAAGAGTCTCACCAGCTCCTGGCCTAAACCAGAGAACTGTCAAGGCTGCAGGTGCTGGCTAAATGCTCAGGGAAAAAAAATAATAATCCATCTGACGACTTTGAAGCTGAGAAATAATACCAAGCTGAGCAATCCCTGGGGAACCAGCATGTCCGTGGCACTGCTGGAGGGCATCGATGAGACAGGGAGCAGAGCTTGCCCAGGGTTTGCCAAGCTACAGAGAGAGCTCTTTGCCATGGGACCATCCCATCCCTTCTGCCATGCAAGCTCAGATGCCTTTGTGGTGCTGGAGGAGACACTGGAGGCAGGGGAGCTGGGCTGGCCCTCGCCCCAGCAGCATCAGCTTCTCTGCTACCACGGCGTAGCTCCTACCACAGTGGGAACTTCTGGATTAAAAACCACAGAACCAAACTGCAGGCACGACCACTGGCCTTCTCCCTGCACAGGCACATTCTGTGTAGCAGAAATTCACTTTCCAGCACGCAAATTGCTGTCCCTTTGAGGACACGAGCACCCAGGAATAGCTGCTGGCAATGCTATCAGAAAACACCAGGATTTTTGGCAGCTCCCACATCCTGTTATTTGTGGGAATAAAGCCATTTATCCAAGATGAGAAGAAGGGGTGCCCTCAGCCTGCACCCAAACCCGCTCTGCTCTCCCAACACCTGAATGGGAGGACATTCAGCAGAGCAAGGGCCACCCCAGCCTCTGGAAAAGATGGATCAGCCTGGCTGAAAGCCACTGTCCTTCACCAGGGTGGCCACACCAATGCCTGGCCATACCAAGCGCACGGGGCATCGCCCAGAAAAACACTGGTGATCAAAAACCAGCCCTTCCCACCTTTTATAGAGCACAAAATACCAGACATGCACCACAACGAGGAAGGCCAAGGCTGCCTGAGCAGGCAGCACACGTGCCCGTGTGAGGGGGGTGAGCAGGAAAAGAAATAGGAAGTGGAGACAAAGAATTTCCGCAACATCCCTCCAAACCGCTTCCTGCACGTTGGGAGGCAGGAAACACTCACAGGAGAGATGCCCAGCCCAGGCTGAGCAGGGCCCCAGACGGCCCCTGGGGAAATAGGCTAAACACAGGGAACGGGATGGAAACTCACAGCCCACACCCACAGTAAAAATCCCGTTTGGTGTATCGCGAATCCTGGATTTGGGAATGGCAAGTAGGTGTGCACCTCACCTCAGAAAACAGGTGGACCAAACTCTCCAGGATCCATATCTGCATCCCACCTCAGCACAAAGCCCCTCCCAACAGCCCAGCGAAGAGTAAGCCACCAGGAACGCCCCTGATGCCCTGTGAGCCTGGAGGGACATGTTTATTTCAACACTCCCCCTTTGCTCCAGGAGAAAAACAGAAAGAAAAGTTACTTGAGGGTTGAGAAATGTCATGTTTGGATAAATAACTCAGTCCCAACCCGAGGGGCGGAAGGGCTGGAGCCCCAGGAGGTGCTTCTAATCCCTTGAAGCAGTCTGGGGGGAGCTGGTGGCTGCCTGGTGCAGTTCCCTGCATCCCACAGCAACAGGTGACATTTCACAGCCCCCAAAAGCATTGCTGACCCATGCATGGCTCTGCAGCCAGGTGTAGACGGTGTTTTTCCTGCTTCCATGGAAAGCTTTGGATTTAGCTGCATGAGGAAGCAGAGCTGCATTTGTTTCCTGGCCCTGCAGCCCCTGTTTGGGCCGGGCAGTGCCGGCAGCTGGCAAATCCCGCTCCAGAGACAGGGCCTGGCCTTACAAATGTGGGACTTTTATGTGTTGGGAAGGTGCGTTGTGAGAGCATCAGTGCGATAACCTCTGTTTTATACACGCAGCCGTGACAAATTCTGGGGGTTTTTTGTTTCATTTTTTCTTTTATTAAATTTCTCCTCGTTTTATGGGCTATTCGTTTTGGGTTCCTACTGGGTGTTTGTGGCTGGCAACCCCCTGCTCAAGGCTGCTAAATGAGAAGATTTCATTGGGGCTGGTTAAATAAACTTCTTCCTATCAGAAGGGAGCATCTCTCGCACGTGGGGTGGGACCAGCTTCTGTCACCAGAGACAGGGTGACACAGTAGGGAACTTTGACATGGGATTATGCCTTTTATTCCCACCCCCCACCCCCCCCCCCATCTGTTTGGCAGTAGATGGTTAATGCCTGTAGTCAGAAGCCCTTAATTAGACAGCTCATTAGTTAATCACGCTTGTACGTGTGATTTCCCCTGCCCCCATGCATGTGACAAGGGAAGCTGAGGAATCCATGGGAATTATTTAAATCACCCACGTCCCAAACCTAAGGCTTAAATACCCTGACAGGCAAAGGAGCATTAATTCATACAACCTCCCAGCCTTCTCCCAGTGTCACTACTGTACTCCAAAATACTAATAAGCCCTAAAGCAATAATGGTTAACACTTTAGCCAGTTAGAAAGGGGGGGGGAGATTAAGCATTAATTTGTCAGGAAGATGACAAGATTATTTACATCGTCAGAAAAGCAGCTCTTTAAAGCTGCCCTCATGCAAATACTTGGCCATGCTTTGCTAGAAGTGCATAAAGCAAGGGGGCTGCTCCTGACAGCAGCATGCTGCAGGGCTGCAGCAGGAGAGTCACAGCTCAGATGAGAGGGAATGAACAGCAAGGGGATGGGAACTTCCGTGAAAAAAATCTAGGCATGAGCGAGGGAGAAAACATTGCAGCTGCTCAGTTTTACCCAACCTGTTGGGCAGGATGTGCCAGACATGAGCTGACAGGATTTCAAGGCTTTGAGATGTTCCCCTCTCCTTCACGCAGTGCACAGCAGCGAGGATCAGCGTGTTCCAACCCCATCTCTGTGTGTAAGGATGCAACCGAGCCCAGATATGGGAATCCCCTGCAGCCCTGCCCTGTTACCTCTAAGGCACCCAGCCAGGCACACAAGTGACACAAGAACAGGCGAACCACATCCTAAAGTTCCCCCCAAGGCTTTACCCAGTGACCGAGGGGCACCCCCAAGCTCCAACTGTCAGAGGAACCTCTAAGGGTTTATTTTAAACCTTTCTTATCTTAATACATAATTCCCTGCTGCTGGGCTTGTGCAGATTTTCAGCGACCACGCTGCACTCTGCTTACACACTGTGCACCCAAGGAACGCATTTATTTTTGAAGGAGACCACGTCACCTCTTTAGTGTTCAGTGGAAGAGCTCTGAGGTCCTCAGGGAAAAGAAACTTGGGAACACAAACTTCCAGACAAAAATTACTCTGCTACATTCCCCGTGCACGCAAGGAAGAGGAGCAGCCCCAAGTAGCAGCCCAAAAAAAACCCAGCAGGTGCCACAACTTGGGTGCCTGTCATGCACAGAGGACCTGACTTTGCTACAGGTGCCAGTGGCACTGGGGAGGGGGGAGCTGGGTGCAGATGAGCACTTCCCCACTTGGTCACTTGTAGGGGGAATTGGGCATTTACTGCTTTTAAATAAAGCTGAGAGTCTGCCCCCCTCAGTGGCAAGGGGCATCAGAAGGGTCTCTGGTGCTCCCTGGGGATCCAGCACTGTGCCGAGGGTGTGCTGGGATGGCCAGGAGATGGGCTGCCAGCTGGGAACCCTCCCTGCTCCATTTCACCCTCCAGGTTTGCATTTTTTGGCACTGGGCAGCACAATCCATCAGGAAGGCAAGTTGGATGAGAGCAGCAGAGATGCTCCTCACACAACAAGGAATGCTGATTCCCTGAGGATGAGCCCACAGCCTCCACTGCAGCTGCTGTCTCAGGGCTGGGCTTCCCGCAGGGCACTGGGATCGTCAGAGGGATCATCCCAGGAGGGAGAGCCTGAAAAAGCAGTGGATTTACCCTTGTGACTGCAGAGCTGCTGGGGCCTCACTCTGCACGCCCGAGCTACCCCCACCCAGCTCCCGAATTCTCATGTGGCCCTATTGCCACTGCCCTCCCCTCCGTGCCCAGTGTCCCAACTTCTCCCAAAGCATCCTCACCAGGCCCCTCTGGGATGCTGAACTGCCTGGTTTTGCTGGGAGCTGTTCAGTAGCCAGGAGGAAAAAAAGAGAGGGGGACTGGAGTCCCAGTGAAAAATACGATGGCAGCAAAGCGCTGTTATGGCCACAGCACGGAGTCATTAAGGAGAGGCAGGGAGGAGTAACATCTTTTATGGGACCGATTTATAGTGTTGGGAAACAGGCTTATGGGCACAGGCACCCTCTCACGGGAGAATGGATGTGCTTCCTCTCGGGCAGCATCCATTAAAGGGATGTATTTGGACAGGGTGGTGAGGAGCAGCAGCACAAAAATCCTAAAATAGACACGACGATGTTTCTCTCTGCCTGGCTCAGCTTGCACAAGAGTTTCTGCTGCTCCTCCAGCAACTTGCCCAAGGGGAGAGGTTTCCCTCCAGCACCTTACCCACCTCCATCCCAAAGCTGGCCCAGTGTGGTGGGCTCAGGCTGCAGAGCCATTCCTGCCACCCAGTCCAGTGATCTGCCATTTCTGGATGCTTTATGCAAACATTGTACCCCTCACACGGCTTCCACGCTCCTCACCTCCCCTTGTCAGCCTTTGCATTATGTGTGTAAATTCAAGCGATGCCCCTAGCAGGAAATGTCACATCCCAAGGAGTAGGGTAATGCCCAGGGAAAACCCAAATCATAAGGCAGGAAAATTAGGGGAGGTGGGAAGGGGAGGTGTTAGGTGCTAAATTCTGACTTATGGAGTCAGAGAGATGAGTGAGCAAACACGGATGGAAATGAAAGACCATTTTTGTCTTGTCTCAGCAATCCTGTCCCTTTCTACGGCCAATTTCTGCTGCAGAAGGGAGGAGGGATGGGGAAGGGACTGGGAAGTGACTGGGAAGGCAGGAGATCAGCAGTGCAGTGCAGCTGGAGGTCCCTAAAGCAGACTGCAGTCCCCTGGGGTGACATCCAGCTTTTGCTCCCAGCTCTGTCCCACTGAGCTGTATAATTAATTCTAGAGTTTTTATTTAAATTCTGGTCCAGTATCTGTGACTTTTGGCCCATTCCTTGCTGCTGCCATCAGCCCCTGCCCACCAGGATGTGCCACTCCAATACAGAGCAGAGCAACCCCTTGACCCTTGTGCTCCCACATGAAATATTTGGCATGTTCCCTGCCACGCTCAGGCAAGCCAAATATTCTTTCCTTTGATTTGTTTCAGACATCCCAGCCATAAACCTCAGTCTCTGGCCTCTTATTTTCACGTGATGAGACTGGCTCAGAGGAAGGCAGGGATCCATCTTTCTCTGTGCCGGGCAGCCTCAGCACATCTGCTGAGCAAACACCCTCAGTTTCTCCCCCTTGCTACCTATAATCACCTCCCAATCCCATCACCTCCTCCTTTCCAGCTCCAGTTGCCATTTTCTCCAGGTGAACCATCAGTGCTGGGTGCTCTGGTGGAGTTGCAGTGACCTTTGCTGTCACTCGGTGCCTCACGGTGGCCGAAGCCCAGCCAGGCGGGTGCTGGGATGGCCACTGCCCTCAGAAGCACTGCCAAAGACACAAGCTCCTGTGAAAACCTCCCCTTGGGCCCGAGGTATTCCACACTCTTGGGAATGGAGTCCTGCGTTCCATTTAATCAGTTTTTTTCCTGCACAGGGGTGCTCAAAGACATCTCTGAACTGACTCTGTGCCCCAGGCAGATTTTGTCCCATATGAGTCTTTTACCCTCAACTCTTTTTGCCTTACTGTTAAAAGAAAACTCCCCAAACACACCAAGTAACTCCTTGCTAAATTCCTCAGAACCACTGCTCCCTGAAAAGGTGCATAATGAGCAGGAGCAATTTTCAATTATTTTAGAAAAGTAATCGGTTACAGAATCGTCAGAGAAAGGTTTGGGTTGGAAAAGACCCTAAAGATCATCAACTTCTGCCCCCCCTGTCACAGGCAGGGGCACCTTCCACTAGAGCAGGTTGCTCAAAGCCCCATCCAACCCGGCTTTGAACACTGCCAGGGATTGGCATCCACAGCTTCTCTGGGAAACCTGTGCCAGTGCCTCACCACTCTCACAGTAAAGAATTTCTTCCCAGTATCTAACCTAAACCTACCCTCTGTCAGTCTAAAGCCATTTCTCTTTGTTCTTTCACTACAGACCCTTGCAAAAAGCCCTTCCCCAGCTTTTTTTTAGGTCTCCTTTAGATACCAGAAGGTGCTGTAAAGTCTCCCCAGAGCCTTTTCTTCTCCAGGCTGAACAACCAGCTCTCCTCACTCCGACAGGTCCGTGTCCTTCTTACACTGGGGGTCCCAGAGCTGGATGCAGCACTGCATGCAGCACTGCAGGTGGGGTCTCACATGGGCAGAGTGGAAAGGCAGAATCCCCTCCCTCAGCCTGCTGGCCACACTTGTTCCCTGATGCAGCCCTGCATGAGGCTGGTTTGCTGTCCCACCGAAGGCACAGCAAAGCCAGCGCTGGCTGGAGAGCAGGACTTAGCCAGGTTCCCATGGGAATGTTCCCCACATCTTTGCCTTGCTGTAAGTGGAGTATCTGCAGCTCTGGTGGCACCCTCTGGGTGGATGTAAGACTAAGGAGAAGCCCTAGGATAGGGGACACCTGTTGTTGTGATGGGAAGTTGAAGCATTTACCCAAAACAGCTTCAACCGTTGTCACTACCACAGATGCTCCTGGGGTGTTTTGAGCAGCCAAGCAGGGGAAACCAGCCTGGGATCTGTCACTCCTGCAGCATCCTGTGAAAGGCAGATGCTGCCTGGTACAGCCTTGGGATAGTTTTTGCTGGAGCATCCCTTTGTGGTGACCATTGTGCTGCTGCTGAAAGGAAAACCTTCCATAGGAAGTACGTGGATTTGAAGCGGTTCTGCTCAGTGCTGGATTTATTCTGGAACAGCTTTAATAGGGCACCACTGCCCTTCCATTTTCTTCCAAGAAATACTCAGAATTTCCCGGCCTGCTGCACGGATGCTCTGCTCTCCAAGTAGCCATTGCCTATAATTTTGACCACTGGTTTTTCTGCACCTACACAGAAGTCATTCGTGCAGTCAAAACAACTTAAATGGGAACAGGAGCGGTCATTTTAACAACTGCTTGCATAGGTGGAGGTGGGAAGAGTGTGGCCAGCCTGGCAAGGGTAAGGCTGACCTCTTACCTGGAGCACAGGGCTGAGAGCTTCCCGCTCTGCTCCTCATGTCTCAGATGGAAAGGAGCAAACCACCTCCCCTTGACTGTGTCCAGCCCAGGTAGAGTGGTGTTTATAGTGTCCCCAATTAACTAGAGCACATCTACACATTAATTAGCTCTTTGTGCCCAGTTATTCTATTTGTAACCCGTATTACATCCCTCTGTCAACGGGACATCTCCCCATCACTGCTGCCTGGGGGTGAGGGAAGAGGTGTCTGGATGGATGCGAAAATGGGAGCCAAGATGGCTCAGCTCATTCCTAGGGCTGCATTTCTGCCACAGAGCTGCTGGGTAACCTTGGAGAGTAATAACAACAACAGAAAATAATAAGCCTTTCACACAGGGAAGTTATGAAAAATTGAGCTGCTTCTGAAAGAAATAAATAGAGAGTAGCTCGAAGGAGAGTTAAAGCGGTCAGCTCAGCTGTGACACAGCCCCATAACCCCCAAGCTTCCAGCATATTCTTTCAGCATTTCTTCAGTGCCTCTAAAGCACCCTTTCAGCCCATTCCATCTCTGCAGCTGGAGCCAGCCTCACACACACTCAAATACCCTGGAAGGGAGCATCTCTGCAATCCAGCCAGCAGCTCCAGCACAGCTGCTCGCGCCAGGTTTGTAGCCTGACATCGCCAACACAGGAGCTTTGCGAGGGCGTCACTGGCTGTTGGGGAGGAGAGAAAATCATCTTCCCCCTTCTCATTTCTGACTGCCTGAAATGAGGTCTGGAGACTGAACATCTGCTTAACGTGCCAGTCAGGCAGGGACACGCTCCCCTTGTTTATTGCGGAGCCACGGTCGGTCGCAGAAAGCCGAGTTTCCGTGTATAGCCTGGAGACACACACATGGCCCTGGCTTCCCAGCCAGAGCCACAGCGGGGCAGGAGAAGGAAAGCAGCAGAAAGAAAAATGAGGATGTGGACTGCAGCAGAGCACCCACAGAATGTCTGAAGCCATCCAGCAGTGTAGGTCCTCCAGTGGCACTTGCAGAGCAGGGTGGCTGCTGCCTGTCCCAGCTGGGGTTAAGCCTCTGCCTTCAGAAATCCAAGCCTGGCATCACTGAGGTATGGGGGGGGATTCGTGGACCACGGTGGAAATACAGGAGCAGACAGCACAACCAAGTTCATTCAGTGGAGTGGAGTGATAAATAGAGAGCAAATGGTCCATTGCATGCTAATTTCCCACGAGGATCAATTAACTGTAGTTAAAAAATATATTTTTAATGTCATAATCTTCAACTGTCACTGGCTGGCTGCAGTCACAAAGTGGAGCCAAAATCCTCAGTCAAAGATGTTGGTTCCTCATTAAAAAACCCCCACATTTTGCCAATATCAGCACCAGGCAGCCCTGTACCCAACAGAGACACAGGAACCAACACAGGGGACACCAAGAACAGGCCTAATGCCAAAAGAGTGTTAATGACATTTTATTAAATAAAATATGCTTATTTAGCCACCTCTAAATAAGGTGGGTGTATTTCCCACTGTTTGAATCTGTTCAGCTGTGGAACAACATCATTATTAACATCTAGGCGAGTGTTTAAAGCAGCAGGGAGCTCAGCAATGTTGCTGAAAGCTGATTTCCACCAGCAGAAATGCACTCCTCTCTGGGCTTCCCAGGAGAGGCCTCCATGGTCCCACCTGAATTCCTACTCTGCCAACAGTGGAGCATCAATCCCAGCTTTCAGAGGGCCTGCAAGAGGAGGAGGGTGCATTTCAGGAGCTAAACCCCTCCTCTCTGGGGTGAATCTCCCCTAGTGGTTGGTGGCTCTTTGGAGCATGTTGCAAACAGTTACAGTTGTCCCAGCCACACTGCAAAGGCATAAAAGCAGCAACCTCATATTTAGGAGAGAAAACAAAAATCCAGAAGTGATGTAATTTGCCCAAAAGAGTTGAGAAAGTCACTCTCGGGGCAAGGCTGGGAAGGGAAGTCCTACTCCTGGGCTCACAGAGAGAATTTGGGTGTCTGTGTCCCCTGTGCTGACTGCATCCCAGGGAGGCTCTTCCCCAGTGCTCAGTTTTTGCTTGTTTGTGTCTCCATCACACTTTTGCTCCACCCTGTCATTTGTTGTACTTGGTCCTGAGTTTATTTGATACGGAAACACTTCCAGTGTGCTCTTCCTCAGCCTGTGAAGCCCCGGTCACAACTGTGGCATTGTATAAGTACCAGTGGGCAAAGGCTTGCTCAGTTTTATTTTGACTGCCTCCACCCTGAAGCTGTAGCTCAGTATCTTACTGAGTTCCACCCAGGAGCTGAGATTTGGCACCTCGGTCCAGCAGCTCCCTGCACTCACGGGATGCAGCAATAGGCACTCTGTGGATCCCCACGTTACTGGAATAAAAGCAGCTGCAACTCAGGACCAACATATCATAATTAGGCTAGATGAAGAAGTGATTAGTACAGATGAAGAAGTGATTAGTACAGATGAAGAAGTGATTAGTACCAGGCTACGTCCTGAGGATGACAGTGGCACCATGGCGCTGAATAGAAGCGGTTCTATGTGGTGCCAGTCAGCTCACAGTGGACTTTGTCTGCAGCTTGTTTACTTTGTTTAAAAGTGAGCTGCAGACAGTGGAGCCATCTTCATCCATCCTGCAGTAAAACCCACAGTTTGCTGTCATGGGGGGGGGAGGAAACCACAGCTTTGTGTGACCCCAAATCCAGCCAGGAGCCTATTGGAACTGGACACTTCCTCTGCCACTGGCTTTACTGCACCCCATTCCTCCTCTCCCTCACACGCCATCTCTGCAAGCTGAAGGCTGAGGCAATTAACTGTAGTTAGAGCTGCTCTGCAGAGCACATGCTGGAAAACCAGTAGGATGGAGGACTGTAGGAGAAACAAAATGAATTTTCTCGTATTTGGTAAAAGAAACTCAAGAAAGAAAACATCCTTAGAACTGTGCTGTGTCTGTCTCAAGACTATGAAGGCAGCTCTTGGAGGAGCTGAGGAGATGGCAGGACAGAGCAGGTACATGCACAGGAGAGAGGGAAACCACTGTTCTCCACGTTGCAGCCCTTTACAGCCTCTAGAGAAAGTGCCCGGGCTGGTCCCTGGTGGCTGTGGCCTGGGTGATAAACAAGAGATCCACAGTTTGGCTGGTGCCATTTTAGCACTGCACATGAGTAAAAATGTTTCTTTTTTCTGAAGAATCCATGTAGCTTTTGCCACTTAAAAAAAATACAGAAAAAGCAATATTAACAAGTAAACCTGGGGCAACCTACCTTTAACAACCCTATAGGAAAAAAAATTATAGATATAGAGAATTATATGTATAAAGCTAGCAGCAACCTTCCATCGTAGTACTCCATTCCTCTCCCCTTGCGATGTTGGTATGAGATTGAGGAAATGTTTTTTAATATGCCTAAATATGTAATTATCATAAATATATTATAATTTAAACATTAAAAAAGCATCTGCCTAACCTCACATGCTTAAATAATAACATATTATTATTATACATTTTAATATGCATATATATAATTACGTATCATTCACAATAATATATTTACAATAAATATATGTATGTATAACACTGGTTTTTTAATGGGTGGGTGCAGTGGCAGGAGAGGGAACCTGTGCATGGGGCAGACCCTCTGCTCCTGGTACTCCTGTTTCACAGGCAGCAGGGCTAGGGATGTGCAGAGAGGGGCAGGGCAGTGCAGCAGGGGAGAGAAGAAGCTTTATGGCAAGAATGGAATTATGCCTCTCTGGTTTGCAGAGAGAGCACACGAGTCGCAGTGACACGGAGTTTGAGCGACCCAGGTTTCCCTGTGCTGGGGACACAGGCTCGCCCTGTTCCTTCCCATGCTGGGAGCACGTTCCCTGCCTGCACAACAGCCGGGGCAGCAGGAAGGCCAGGGCAGCCTCAGGAACAGCGTGCCAAGGCCGACAGCATCCTGGTGTTAGCGCTGCATTTTACAGGATCTCTGAGGCTCAGGTAAGGCAGAGCAGGGGGACAATTCAGTGCCGGCAGCAGCAGAGCCAGAGCAGCTCCTCCTCGGCACGGCAGGAGCAGATGTGTTTCTATGGAGCTGTTACGCCCCGGCTCCATGATGCTCCTGGGTGCACTATAACCCCTGTCTGCACCCACAGCCAGGGCTTTCACATTACACAGAGCGGCTGCTGCACGGTGTGCTCTTCCAGCACTATCCAGGATGGCTTAAAAGTAGGCTGTGCGCCGTTGTGGAATTGAATGCAACCCTATTAGTGTTTATTAATTTATTGAATAAGCACCAGCGAGGTTAGATGCTGTCTGTGGCTTTGGCTTCTCTTTTCCACAGCATTCAAAGCAATTACTTTCATGAAAGCAAATGGTCCATTTAGCTGGAGAACCTATAAGGCAGAAATGAGATCAGATTCCTGAACAGATGTGCCCTCCTCTAGAGGGATTCGGTGTCTGCGACGCTTCAAGCTGACACCAGGCAGAGAACATCTCTTAACTCCACTCTGTTTGAGCTGCACAGCAGAGCTGGAGGTTTTATCAGAGCCAGTTCCACACTTCAAAACAAGGGCAAACACCATAATTTTAAAGCATTTCATATCCCAGGGAAGGGGAGGGAGGGAGGGAGAAAGGATTTATTTCTCTTGGGGATGGGGATGGCATCACCTTAAAACCCCCAATCCCAACCCACTAAATGAGTCCCTCTTCCTCAACAATGCAAAGAAAAACGCTTTTGCTCATTTTTTGCACACACAGACCTGAAGAGGGGGCTGGAGGGAGCTCACAGCTTCTGCATGCCCACACGTTGTGTAACGCTGTCCCTCGGCTGGTGCTGTGTTGTCTCAGGAAACACCTGAGCTCCCCACCCAGCTCAGTTCCAGTCCAGTCAGGAGCAAGTCACGACTCCCTTGTGTCGGCTCAGAGACTGCCCCGAGAGCCAGCGGCAAACCACGGCTCACGTCATGCCCTGGGAACATGGCAAAACCCTCCTGGAACAACAGACCTCGACCATGCCAGGAGCATCCATCCATAGCAGGATCTCTCAAACCAACACCTGGGACTGCTCGTGTTGCTCACAGCTGCCTGGTGAAGTCCCAGCTCACACCCCGTTCTCCAGGGAGAGCAGTGCTGGCATCGGCCCGGCACCCCCAGGACCGGCTGAAGAAGTTTCCCCTCCTCCGAGCACCGTCCCTGGCCCACGCCCTCAGCCCCAGCGCGGTGCAGATGGCAGGAGGCACGAAGGAAAAGCCATCACCGAGAGCCCCTCCGGGCAAAGCGCGTCAGCAAGGCAGCACACGGAGCTTGTGCCGCTCCTGCCAGCTCCCTGCCCTGCTCCACAGCCAAGCCAAAGCCCGAGGTCCCAGGGATCCGCACGCCCGAGCCTGGCAGCTCTCCCGTGCCCCGAATTAGCCGGCAGCGAGGCCGTTTGAAGCGGCTCCAGCCTTCAGATGTAGGGACACGCAGCCCCTCAGCGGGAGCCGGTCCTGGGGCCGCATCCAGCTGGGACGCCCATCCTGCCATCCCCGATTCGTGCTCGCGCTCCTCACGGCCGGCATCCGTGCCCATGTGTTCACCTGGCAGCATTCCCAGCCGCGGGCTGCCTGACAGGGCCTCAGCTGCCAGGTAGCGATGCACTGAGAGAGGGAGGCCGGAGCAGCACCGTAAATACTGTTCCTTCAGCCTGCCTGTTCCTCCAGCACACGGAAAAGAAAGGAGCGTCTCTCACCTGATGGTGACTGTGGTGTTGTCTCAGCTTCTCCCTCAGAGCAGTCACAAGATGAAGGCAGAAGAGGGAATATACTCCTCACCGACTCAGCAGAAGCTGAGGAAAACTAAAGCAGCTGAAATCACACAATCTCTTGCAAATCGAGGTTGGCAGGAGCGGAGATCAATTGCTCAGGACCAAAGAGTGGTAGGGGCAAACCCAAGGGCCAACATTTATCACCGAGACACGTGGGATCAGCTCTCTGGGATGCACAGGCCACAGACATTTTCCAGCTGGGTTGTGCTCGGGATGCTTCCGTGAAACAGCACATACATGAACACAAAGAGGAGGTGAGGGCAGCTCCTCTCAAGGGAGCAGGGTGAGAAGGCTCAGTCCTGACACCATCGGGAGACACAAGTGGTTTCCAGAGCTGTAGGGATTTTTTTTTTTTTTCCCCCAGGATTTTTTTTTTTTTTTTAACTTCTTAAATCTTTCTGATATCACAGGAGCTTTCAGTAACATAAAGCACCCCTGCTGCTAGAGGCCCTGCTGCGTGTAATAGCCTGCCTGCAGAAGGAGATGAGGGGGATGCTGCTGGCAGGGGACAATACAGCAGAGAGTGTGAGCACACGTCTCAAACCACAAGCTACATGTAAATCTACAAATGTGCTCTTAAGAGAGATGGACAGAAAATCCAGGCTTATTTCCCACTGAGGAGTAACTGTGATGTTGGCTTGGAGAGCACACATCCCCTGCCTTTGACTCCAACCTCGTCTTTTGTGGGATTTTACCCCAGTATCCCAATTTTTGGTGTTACTGCAGCAGAGGGACAGTAAGGATCACCACCAAGGAAAAAGCAGAAAGCTTCAGCCTCAGGTGCGCTGCAACTGAGAGCATTCCTGAGCCTCAGCACTTTGCAGCCATTTCTCAGAATTAGACAATACTCTTCATTTAAAAGAAATAATTTCTTGTATATTTATTTCATTGTGATCATGTAACAGGTAATATTCCCAGGAAGGCAATCAAAAAGGTGGCTTACATTAAGATCAGCCTATGCAGTCCTAAAAATCCCTTTTTAACACTACTACTGACAGATGTAAAGCTTTTTTCACGATGAGCTATTTTTTTTGACATTGTATTACCAAGGTCAAAAGATCAAAGCCTCCTCACGGATTAAAAGAAAAAAATACATAAACAGTGGCTTTCTGTTCAGCAAAATACTTGTCTGTTTAGAGGCCAACCTGCCACAAACAAGTCTGCAACATCCACTTAGTGCAAGAACATCTCATCACTGACGATGATTCATTTTACATGTAAGACACAAGTAAAAGCTGAGCAAACAGCTCCCCAATATCCTCCTGATCTGGGCCAGGGGAGAAAAAAAGAACCCAACAACTATCCTGACACTAGAAGTCCTCCTCTTAATTCCAGCCTTTGAAACCAAGTTATAATAAAAGTGTTAAGTTCTTACTCCTATGAAGGACAAATCATGTGTTTGTTTGCCAGAGTAAAAAATAAAATTGCAGTGAACAAAACATTTGACCAGAACATTGCCTGTACTTTATTAAACCTTGAAACTTGAAATTAGGCTCCAGAAGGTACATGGAAGTAACCCATCACAGTGTTCTGTGGGAGGCAGGTGTGGCAGGAAAAGCTTGCACTGGAATGGTAGCAGAGGCATGAGTTTGGATTAAATGTCCTGCGAGACTGAACCTAAACTGTGCACTGCAAGGGAAATGGGTGTTCCTCCCCTCCTGCCTGCTCCAGAGCAAGCAGATATGCAGAGCCCAATTCTGGGCAATAATTGACCAAAAACAGTGGCACAGGGAGTATGGATGTGAGTGAGACACACTGGTTTCAGTCACATCAGATGGGGAATCTGGTCCCTGGGTTAGGATCACCTAATAGCTACTGCCAGGCAGGGTAAAGGCCTGGAGGAACACAGCCCAGAGATGCAACACTAAAATATAGGTACACTAATATTAGTTACTTTATATTCAGCAAGTTACTTTCCTAAATAAAAGCTGAAATGCTGAGTTTAAGCTCTATGTTAGTCAAACTCTCGAGAACTGCCAGTTGAATTTGATAAAGCCACACAAGAGGGACTGATCTTGTGTCTGAAATTATTTCCCACTACATTAATTTTTGGCTCTGGTAAGCAAGTTGGGGTTTTGTGTTGCTAATACAAAGCAACCAACTTAAAATAAGGGTTTGTAGTTACTCTGGAGGAAATGGCAAGCAAATACAGCTGTTAACGTACAAATATAAAACAGAGATCTAAACCCAGCTTATCACAAACACATTATAAAGGACTTCACCAAAATAATTCAGAAATTGAGCTGTGCATGTACATCAAACAATGTCTTAGAGATGTTCAACTTCTGAATAAGACTAACTAAAAAACAGCCACTTCACATCCAGCCCTTCACTCAGCACAGTTCAACTGCTCCACAAAAGTACATCCACAGGACCAGGCGTTGTTTCTAGTGCTCAAAATCTCAGCTGCACCTGAATTGCACAGGAAACAGCAACTGGTACGGAGAGGAAAAAAAGAGGCAAACTATTTTAGAAACTGAGGTTTCTTGGCATTAATACAGACACAGACAGCTAATCACTAACAAGGTTCATGGGGCACCTCTAGCACCACAACTTTCAAAAGGGCCAAGTTTATCCCTGGGCTGCAGGTATAGCACTGCACATAAATGTTGTCCTCTGCTCAGATTCCTGATCCCCTCCTCTTCCCTTAGGATTTCCTCTGCCTTGAACAGTTTAACTGCACTGTCAGTTAAACTGGGTTATTCTTCACCCCAATTCTCTCAGAGAGAAAGAACTCAGTATTTCATCTGAGAACCAAAATCTCTAGATTTGGTTTCCTAATATACCTAAGAAAGAAAAAAAAATAAGTTCCTTATCAATACTTCAATTCCAGGTTATTAAGCAAAAACCACCCAAACCAACGCAGCCTAATTACCTTTTTGTGTAGGTGCTAGCAGCACTGTTGACTGATAGGTGAAACAGAGTTCTGAAGTACAGGACAAAACGTTAATTATATTGAAATGCACTGATAGCAAGTTTAACACGGTTGTTATCAAGTAGACAGAAGTGACATCTTAATTCAGTTAAGTCTCAGTTGCTCACCTTTTATATTTCTGTTGTTCCGTATGCTCCAAGACAGGTCTTCCTTAATTTTTAGTTGATAGCTATGAACTGCTTGGCATCAAAAGGATGTGATCACATTTTGTCTAGCATCAGTCTTGCCTGTGACAAGCTACTCCATTTAAATAGACTTTACTTTGCACAACCCTGGCAGACAGCATTCATTACCAAAGCTGAGCAAGTTATGAATAATGTGATTTATTCTGTAATTTTTGGCTCTCTGTTCAAGATACCAAAGCAGATAATATATCTCCATTAATCCTCTTTGGAAATCTTCAGACAAATTCACTCGTGTTTAGTGCTCACTCAAAACCTCTTGAAAGAAGTTAGCAGCAAATAAGCTCTGCAGGAGCCTTAGCATGGAGGTGAAATCTGTTCACCGCCTACGTATTTTCTGTGGAACTCATTTCATTATCTGCAAGAGCTATCAAGAACTACAGCACATAACTCGTTTCCAGACTGGTCTGCCAGAACCCTTAAACAAATTTCAGGGGGAAAAATTAAAACCAAGTTTTCACAGGATGTAATTTCAGCAGTAAACTTCTTCATGTGAACTTTCATCAGCAATTGCAGGAGAATATAAAAACCCAGTAAGTTTTAAATGTGTGATCCTGCCCAAGTGCTGCTTCTGTGAAGAATTGTAACAAAAATGGTACAAAAGTATCTTTTAGATTGGAGTGTACAAACTGAAACTAATCACGTGTGGACTAAACTCTCAAAAATGCTACAGGGTGTGACTGAAACAGAAAGGTAGTCAACCAAAAAGGGAACAGCTACAAACCAAGAAACTAACAGAGTGAAAAAGGGTAAAAAAAAAAAAACAAACCAACCCCAAAAAAAACAACCCACAACAAAAAACGGCCAAGAAAAATAAAACCCCCAAACAGAAAAACCCAAACCACTACACTCCACCACTTACACCATACTAAAAAACCATGGAAATCATAAATGCTTCCAAATTCAGCACTAAATCAAGTAAGAAAGGAATTGAAATGACAACAAATTTCTGCTTCTTAGCACTGTAGCTCAGAGAGCTCAGTTGAGCTCCAGACTCTACCTGGTACTATACTCACCAAATTTGCTTTCCTGTGGAGCAGACAAATTTTACACCCTTAAAAGAACCTCACATGTACACTACTTCAGCCAAGGCAGTATCCCCAGTGTTTCCTAGATCTGGAATTCCTAGAGGAATTAGGCCATGCGTTGAAGAGAAAAGTGGAGGGAAAGCTGATCACTTTTTAATCAGTATAACCCGTGTGTAATATTTAAAAATCAAGACTAAAAACAGGCATCATTTAATGTATTTTAATAGCAAACTTACAGGAACAGCACAGAAGACAGACAACATTAAAAACATGTACTTGCATGTAGGACAACTCAGTTAGAAAAGTATAGTGAATGGATGGAATCTACTGTATGATAAAAATGCTACAAACACCATTTAGTTGCCATTGATAAGAAATTTACTTGTTTAAAAAAATCCAAATGCTGGCATTGTCCAGAAAAATTTGACAGGTTTATTTATAATTTTTTTTTATAAAGTTGTTTTGGTGAAGAAGTTTCAACGATTCATTTTTTTATTTTTTTGACCACATTGATTGTTTTCATGTCCCCTTGTTTATATTAAAAATCCACACACAAATGAAAATGGAAAGAAAACTTGCCAATACCCAATTCTGTCCCCTATTTTTCCACTTGCAACCATATACTTAAGGTACCTTTTAACCCCATGGAAAAAATATCTAACGTTCATTACTACCAATAACAGGAAGAAGGTTTTGCTTCGAGAATGACAAACCCATCGTGGTGAGGCTTAGGCACGCTCCCCACGTATGCGGCGTGCTAGCTGGATATCTTTTGGCATGATTGTGACACGTTTGGCATGGATAGCACACAGGTTGGTGTCTTCAAACAGGCCAACCAAGTAGGCTTCACTTGCCTCCTAGTGTGGAAGAAAAGAGGTAAGAACATTTTCACTCTCTGAGCACCAGGAAAAAAGGAATTGTAGTTAGGAATTAAAAGTACAGCGTAACGTAGCATTAAGTTGAGGTTTCGGTATTTATTACTTGCAAACATCAAAAGTTTTAGATTTTCAGAAACTAAAATCCTCCATTATCTTATAAAGCACCAAATAATACTCTGTGTCTAAAGTAGTGTACTGCTGCCATTTGGTAAGGACATCCTCCAAAACACAACGGAAGTAATATTCCCATGGGACCCTCACCAGATAGGAAGGGGTTAAATTCCCAAAAGTTTCGTTTGTTTAGGAAATTCTCTTTTCAAAGGCTGGGTTACACTGTTCGAGGCACTTGTCTGCTGCCTCTTCCAGAGTAAGAGTTACTGAGCACCAGGTGAAATTGGCAGGTGCCAGGGAAAAGAGCAGGTATTCCTTCCCAACACACAGCTCAGGCACACAGCTCCTCCCACAGATACTGAAGAGGTGGCTTAACTCAAAAGTCAAAAATCAGCAGAAAAAAAATATACTGAGAATTATTAGAAATAAGAGAACTCCTTTAGTTCAGGAACTCCTTGAACCATCAAAACCAGGACATCAGTCAGGGAATTACCATTAAGGCACATATCAAGTTCCTGTACTTTCTTCCTGCCTAAGCATGTCCTGCCTATCTGGGGACACAGCACAGGCCCCCAGTATCACAGAAGGTTCTCACCTCACACCTGTGAGAATCAGGGGTCAGCACCTGGGAGCACAACAACAATGCTGACCACAGTGGTTTTCCCTGCTACTGAGCACCCGCAGAGAGGATTCTGAGCTAGAGAGATGCTCAGTTGGACCCAAATATTCTCCTTACTCCTGTTAAGTTAGCTGCTGCTAAGCCCAGCACAACAATGGTAACTGTTTACACACTTTTGGGCTGACATGGAATTCTAACACCTCTCAATCTCCTAGGAAGCATCTTAGTGTGCCAGTACTGGACACAGCAACACCTGGGCTGAGAAGGTGGGAATGACAGGGCTCAATTATAGAAAGAAGGTTGAGGTCACCCTTCCTACAACACACACAAGAGAAGAACTTGTGTGAAGCACTTCATTGCCAGGAACTCCAAGAACCAACTTACTAGGTTCAAAGATTCCCTTTAAAAACGTAAGATTATCCAATATGAGAAAGAAAAATATTTACTACAGCAGATGAGGGCTGTGGTATTACTAAGTCATTTCATTGGCAGTACGATATGAGAATCCCATATGACATTTTGTCAAATCACTACATGAAAAGTGAGGACACTTCACCAAATATCCCTGCTGGCACAAACAATATGGTACACAAGGGGTTAAGAATTTTTGTTGGGTTTTTTAAATTTTACTTCTTTGAGTTTTTGTTTTTTCAAATATGCAAGCAGAACACACTAGGAACTGTACGTGATCAAGTTCTATACCAGCAGCTCCTTAATGCAAAACCAGGAACATTCAAACCAGGAGCTTTGTGAAAGTGTATTACCGACTAAATTTTAACAGGCAGTTCTAGATAAAGAGACACACAGATAAACCTTGGGATTTAGGAACTGCCACACAGAATAACTAAAAGCAAAAGCAGCAACTCTGCAAACACACACAGCCACCTTTTGAAGCTCAGCATATGCCCAGGTTTATGGGATCTCATGGCAAATGTCTTGGCCCTTTATCAGCTGGAAGCCATTAACTAGAAAGAGACCATTTTGCCTGCATGTCAGACAGACTACGATTACAAATAGGTTCTGGAACAATCTCTCAACAGCTAAAAGAGCAGTAAAAACCTATCTTTAATCAGGAGTGTCTTTTATCATGAGAGGGACATGTTCTCATGATAAGAACTGAGTCTTGTGGGGGCTTCTAACTTAGATTCAGGAATTTGGGCCAGAAAGAGCAATTAATATTTTTCTCTCTGTATATTCTAAAAAAGTTACATAACAAATTTATTAAAAAATGTGTTTATCATCAACTACATCCTAGGAAAGCAGCTATTTCACTAGCTGTGTTTAGATGTGGCTTACTGGGCTGTTTTTCTTTAGAGGGCATTTGAGGACACCAAGACCTCCATTAGGACACCCCAGAATGAGCTTTACACGAAGTTTCCCTCTCCAACTGCACAGCTTCCAAAGGCAGAGCCTCCAGCAGAGCCCAAGGGTGGAGGAAATGTGTTTTCCTTAAGCATCCTACTAAGATGCACGGTTCTAACTAATGGAGGAGCTATTTAAAAGAAACCAAAACCAAAGCAGCCCCCCACAAAAACACACTTAGAGGCTCTGTAAGGAGCTGCTGAGCTGTCCCTGCGCTGTTTTATCCTATGGTACCCACAGGCATTCCCAGGTCCTCCGTGGGCAAGGCAAGGCTGAGGTGCGCATCCCTCCCAACCCGTGCGGGCCACGCCCACCGCGGCAGCCCCACCAATCAGAGGGAGCCCAAACTAACCCTGGAAACAGCCCGGCCAATGGGGACGCGGGGCGGAGCCCCCCGGCCCCGCTCCGGGGAATCCCGGCTGGGGGGGCACTTGCAGTCTCAACCCCAAAAAAAACCTGCCCCAGGACCCCGGGCTGCCCCGGCCTCGCTCACCTGCAAAGCACCGATGGCAGCGCTCTGGAAGCGCAGATCTGTCTTGAAGTCCTGAGCAATTTCACGCACCAGACGCTGGAAGGGGAGTTTGCGGATCAAAAGTTCGGTGGACTTTTGATAGCGCCTGATTTCACGCAGAGCCACGGTACCCGGCCTATTAAAATAAAATAATAATAATAATAATAATAAAAATGATTAGTACTGAAAGCATATTCTGCATCATCTTAAAAACGGGGTTCATCCTCCAGGCTAAACCAAGCACCATCCACTTCTGTTTTCCCCAGGAGAGTCCCAGCATTTACAGTACAAAATCAGTTCTGCTGTGGCAAAGGGTCACTGTCTCCTCACCACCAATCTGTGCCAGCTTCCACTGGCTTCAACAGGGATCCCTCAGGCAGACTCCCAAGGCCTGACTTCACCAAGGGAAGAGTTGGCCAACGTGTGCTGTCCACCTGACGCCAACACAGCTCAGTGCGGATGTGGCAAACCACAAAGCTGCCCCGAGTTCAGCTGTAGCACAGGCGAGGGGCCTGACAGCAACCCTGCTTTTAAGGGAAAGCTGGTTCTTCTTCCCTACTGTCAACATTCACAGAACTAACAAAATTTATATTCTCTATCATATTATCAGTCAAAAGTATCCAGCATATTTCCTTGTGTTAGTTTTGGTGTCAGAATGACAAATTCCGATTAGCAACATACGTTTGCAAATATGATGTCCATCTGTGAAATTAATACCACATTTCTTTCTGTGGAAGCTTTGTATTTTCCTGCTCCAGCTTTATTACTTTTCTCCCAATTGATTAAGTCTGCCTCACACCTAGAGCAACAATCACAGAATGGGTCAGGTCAGAAGGGACCACAGTGGGTCATCTGGCCCAACCTCCCTGCTCAAGCAGGGTCATCCCAGACCTGGTTTCTTAGGATTGTGCCCAGATGGCTTTTGGATATCTCCAAGGAAGGAGACTCCACAACCACTCTGGGCAATTTGTTGCAATGCTCAGTCACTTTCACAGTAAAGTTCTTCCTTATGTTCAGGTGGAATTTCCTGTGCCTCAGTTTCCGCCCATTGCCTCTTGTCCTGTTGCTTGGCACCACTGAGAAGAGCCTGGCTCCATCCTTTTCATACTCCTCGATACATTAATAAATCCTCTCTTGGACTTTTAGATTAAATTCCCTATTTGAAACCGACTTCTTCACAATCCACGTTTTCCCAAAGGAACACCTGCACCTAGCCCAAAACCATCCTCCAAGCTGAAGCACGACTGCCGCCGTTCTGCACGGAGCCAGGACTGGAAAAGGTCAGGAGTCGGGGGCTGTGTGACAGCGCTGCCGCCGACTCCGCTCCGGCTCGGGTGCCCCAAGGCTGGGTTTCGGGACGGGCGATGCGGGGGCCCCGGCGCATCCGCGGGTGCGCGGCGCCCTCTCGCGGCGGCTCCGCGCCCTGCAGGGCCCCGCGCCCGCCCAGCGCCGCGGCCGGATCCAGCCCCGCGAGTGGAGCACGGAACGCGCCCGTAACAATAAACTTGGCGGCG
>VZRQ01007678.1:203569-213659 GCA_013397975.1 Machaerirhynchus nigripectus | reverse complement strand
GCTTCGTGTCGCTGTACCTGCTCTCGCCCAAGCTCACGGGGCTCCTGCTCGTGGCGCTGCCGGCGCTGGTGGGTGCCGGGACCGTCATTGGCGCCTTCCTCCGCAGCCTCTCCCGCCAGGCACAGGAGCAGGTAACCCTCACCTGAGCCCCTGAGTTCTGCCGCCCTGAGGCCACAGCGTGGGGTGTCCCCACTGTCCCCCCTATCCCTGCAGGTGGCCAAGGCCACTGTGGTGGCCGACGAGGCGCTGGGCAACGTGCGGACTGTGCGTGCCTTCGCCATGGAGGAGCAGCAGGCAGGGTAGGGGGAAGGGGGGGCTTGGGGGGGGCAGGGGGGTGGCAGTGGGGGACCCCAACCCATCCCTGCCCCAGGCTGTTCTCTGCCGAGGTGGACCGTGCCGGACGTCTGAGCGAGCAGCTGGGACTCGGCATCGCCGCCTTCCAGGGGCTCTCCAACCTGGCGCTCAATGGTGAGCGGGGGCCTCGGCGTGGGACCTGGGGGGCTGTGGGATGGGACTCCCTTGGGCAGGACCTCCTCCAAATGCCCCTTCTGCATGTCCCCTTCAAATCCCAGCTCTGCCTCCACCCCATAGGCATCATCCTGGGAACCATTTTTGTCGGTGGCTCCCTGATGGCTGGAGACGAGCTCTCGCCTGGTGACCTCATGTCCTTCCTGGTGGCCTCGCAGACAGTGCAAAGGTCAGGGCAGGGCCCAATGGTACCCCCAGTACCGCTGGCACCCCCTGTACCCTGCAGCCTGCCTGGGCACAGCCCTGAGCTCAACCTCTGCCCTTGTGCATCCCAGGTCCTTGGCCAACATCTCCATCCTGATGGGCCAGGTAGGTGGGGTGGGGGATCCTGGCACCCCCTGAGGCTGGGGGTTCAGGTTTGGGGCTCTGGGGGTGCTTTCACCACCCTCCCTGCGGGTGGTGTGGGGTCTGAGCACCAGTGAGATGGGGCCTGGGGGTCCACGGGGTGCTCCTGCTGTCCCCCCACAGGTGGTGCGGGGTCTGAGTGCCGGCGCCCGTGTCTTCGAGCTGCTGCGGCTGGAGCCCCCCGTGCCGCTGCGGGGGGGGGTCTCCATCCCTGCCCACTCCCTGCTCGGACGCATCTGCTTCCACCGCGTCTCCTTCAGGTGAGTCCCGCTAGCCCCCTGCCGGCCCCCCACGGCTCCCTGAGTCACCCCATGGACTGGAGTGCTGGCACCACGTCCCCGCAGCCCTGCAGCCCCCCGCAGCCCCTGCTCCTCTCCCTGCAGTTATCCCACCCGGCCTGGCTACCCTGTCCTGCAGGACTTCAGCCTCACCCTGCCCCCCTGCCAGACCGTGGCCATCGTGGGGCCCTCTGGAGGAGGTACTGGTGCCCCCCCGCCCTCTCCCTGGGTGCATCCTCCTGCACCCCAGTCCTCTGCCCAGTGCTCCCAGTGGATGCCAGGGACTGGGAGCCCCCCAGTGCTCCTGGAACCAGAGGTCCGGAGTGGGGGGCTCAGGGGTCCCCTCCCCAGGGAAGTCGACGGTGGCGGCGCTGCTGGAGCGGTTCTACGAGCCCACAGCAGGAACCATCACCCTGGACGGGCATGACATCGCCAGCCTGGACCCCTCCTGGCTGCGGGGGCAGGTCATCGGCTTCATCAGCCAGGTGGGCACAGGAGTGCTGCTGGCAGGGTCCCCCTGGCTGTCCCTGGGGAAGGGGAGGGAGGTGGTCCTGGCTGGGGCTCAGCGCTGAGGCTGGGGTTTTGCTGCAGGAGCCAGTGCTGTTTGGCACAACCATCATGGAGAACATCCGCTTCGGGAAGCCGGGAGCCTCCGATGCCGAGGTGTACGAGGCCGCCCGGCTCGCCAACGCTGACGGCTTCATCCGCAGCTTCCCTGAGGGCTACGACACCATCGTGGGTATGGCCGGGGCAGGAGGGGCTCAGGCCAGGGACCCCAGCTGAGGTGATCCCGGTCCTGCAGGGACACCGGCCGCTGGTCACCGCGGGTGCTCACCCGTGCTGGAGGGAGCTGTGGCCGCACTGGGCTCTGAGCAGGAGGGACAGTGTTCGGATGTGGGAGGCCCCTGGCTCCGGGCTGGGGGGTCTCCCCAGGCTGATATGGCACTGACATTCTGGGGGGTTCCCTGGCTGCGGGTTGGCTGGTCCCCTGGGGTGGTGCAGCACGGCCGTCCCCACGGTGTCCCGCGGTGTCCCGCAGGTGAGCGTGGCACGGCGCTGTCCGGGGGGCAGAAGCAGCGCATCGCCATCGCCCGCGCACTGCTCAAGGACCCGGCCGTGCTCATCCTGGACGAGGCCACGAGTGCGCTGGACGCGCAGGCGGAGCGGGCGGTGCAGGAGGCCCTGGACCGCGCGGCCACCGGCCGCACCGTGCTGCTCATCGCCCACCGCCTCAGCACCATCCGCGGCGCGCACCTCATCGCCGTGCTGGCTCACGGCCGCGTGGCCGAGGTGAGGCGCGGCGCAGGATGGGGAGGGGGCTGCGCGTGGGCGCCTGGAGGTGCCACCGTCCGGCTGTCCCCGCTGTCTCCACAGGCAGGGACTCACGAGGAGCTGGTGCGACGCGGCGGTGTCTACGCCGAGCTCATCCGACAGCAGACCAAGGAAGGGTCCTGAGGGGCCCCCCCGCTGCTCCCCAATAAACCAGGGGTGGAAGGCGACCGGGGGCTCCGCTTTGTGGTGGGATGATGCGAAGGATCCTCCGGGTCGCTGGAGGGCGCCCTTGATAGCAGGGAGGGGGCGGGGCGGGGGCGGGGCCTTGGGTGAGTGACGTTTGGTTTGCGGGCGTGCCTGGCGGTGTTGGCCCCGCCCCTTCCCCTGGCCGCGCTGCCCACGGGGCAGGGGGGGGTCCCCTGTGTCACCCCCTGCTTGGTGTGAGCCCCTCCTCCCGAGAGACGGGGCCCCTGTGGCACTCTCGGGGTGAGGGTTCCCTATGTGACCCTGGGGGTGGGGTGTCGCCTGTGTCCCCGTGGAGTGTGGGACCCCCGTGTCACTCCCGAGTGAGGAAACACTGCAACGCCCCCCGGGGAAGGGGGGGTGAACTCCTACGTGACCTCGGGATGGGAGACCCCTGCATCCCCCCCGGGATGCAGGAGCCCTTGCGTGACTTCTGTCAGGGGGCACCGCGATATTAACCGCCGGGGCAGGGGGCCCAAGTGTCACCTCTGGAGTGGAGGAACCCCTGGGTGACCTCTGGGATGGGGAGACCCCCGTGTGACCCCCTCGCTGGAGTGAGGGGGGTCGCCTGTGTCGCCCTCCAGGGTGGGGGCCCCTCTATCACCCCTGGAGTGGAGGGACCCTGTGTCATCTTTCGCGGGTAGGGGACCCTCTGCCTGACCCCGGGATGGGGGCCCCTGGAATGGGGGTTACCCCTTCGTGACTCCACGGGATGGACTGTTCCCTGTGCCGCCCCTCAAGGTAGGGGACCCTTGTGTCAGCCCCCCAGGCTGGGGGAACCCCTGTGTGACCCGCTGGGGCAGGATTAGCCCTGCATGACTCTCCCGGGGTGGGGGGGTCCCCTGAATCAGCCGTAGGACGGGAGACCCCTGTGTCACCCCCGCAGTGGGAGGACCCTGTGACATCTTTCTGGGGTGAAGGCTCCACTGCATCACGCCCCGGCGCGGAGGAACCCCTGTGTGACCCTGGGACGGGGGGACCTCTGTGTGACCCCCGAGGTGGGTTCCCCTGGGCTCCCCCATGAAGGGGCGCTGCCTGCCGGCCCCCCCTTCCCGGGGGTCTCGGCCCCCCCGTACCCCAACGCTGCGGCCGCCGGCGGGGGCGGCGGGTGGAGCCNGCTGGAACTGGGATCGGGGCTGGGGCTAGATTCGGGACCGGCATCAGGAGGGGGACCGAGGCTGGAATCGGGACCAGATCCGGGACCGGAGCTGGAACCGGGACCGGGACCGGGACCGGGACCGGGACCGGGACCGGGACCGGGACCGGGACCGGAACCAAGACCGCGACCGGGGCTGAGGCTGGGGCTGGAACCGGACGGGGGCTGCGCTGCGCTGCCCGCGGCTCCGCGGCACCGGTCGGGCAGCATCGGCACCGGCAGCGTGAAGGACCCGGGGGAGCGAAGCGGCCGGTCCTGCCCTGCCTCTCCTGCCTTCCCTCTCCCCTGCCCACCCTCCTCCCCCCTTCCCTCGCCGCCAGCTGCGCCCTGAGCCCGGCGCGGCGATGGGCTGAGGGTGCAGGGCAGCGCGGGGCCCCGGCGGCAACAGGATGAGGAGGGGCTCGGAGGGCAGCGGGGAGGGCGAGGGGCTCTCCAGCCTGCGGGCGTTCGCCCACAGCTCCTCACTGCACGGCATCAGCCACGTCTTCGCCTACGGGGCCGTGTCCCTGCGCCGCGTGCTCTGGGGCGGCTTCTTCCTGGGCTCGCTGGGGCTGCTGCTGCTCGTGTGCGCCGAGCGCGTCGCCTACTTCCTCACCTACCCCCACGTCACCAAGCTGGACGAGGTGGCTGCCCGCAACCTCACCTTCCCGGCCATCACCATCTGCAACCTCAACGAGTTCCGCTTCTCCAAAATCACCCGCAACGATATGTACCACGTGGGCGAGCTGCTGGCGCTGCTCAACGAGCGCTACGAGATCAGCAACCCCCAGCTGGCTGAGCCCCACGTCCTGGCCGCGCTGCGCGACAAGGCCAACTTCAAGAACTTCAAGGCGAAGCCCTTCAGCATGGCCGAGTTCTACAACCGCACGGGCCACGACCTGGCCGAAATGCTGCTGCAGTGCTCCTTCCGCGGCACCGGCTGCACTGCCCGCAACTTCACCGTGGTGAGTGCCAAGAGGGCGCGGAGGGGACCGACCGTATGCCCCGGGGCTGCGGAGGGGAACGGGTGTCCTGCTGGGGTTGGGCACCCATGGGTGAGGTCCTTCTCCCAGCTTGTTGCCCCTGGGCACCGCAAGGATGGGGAGGGGACCTGCTGTGTACCCCCGGGGCTGTGGAGGCACACGGGAGTCCTGCTGGGCTCAGAGGGAGTCCCCTCTCTCATCCCACCGCCCACAGCACCAGCAGCCCCTGCCCACCCCTCCGGGTACAGCAGCTGCCAGACAGGGGTGCCCCCACCCTGGGTGCTGCAGGGGTGCCAGGTGGCTGCGAACGGTGCCCAGGATGGACCAGGGCTGTGCTGGGGACTCTGCACTGGCTGCGGGTCTCTGCGCTGGCTGGGGGTCTCTGCAGGCGCTGGGCAGGGGTGCTGGTGGGCACAGGATGCTCAGGATTACAGGGTGCTCACAGGGACAGGATACTCACCTGTAGGGGTGTCACTTGGACAGGGTGCTCACAGCCCCCACCACCTGCGCCAGCCTGAGGTGCCACCGGGCACCACCAGCAGCAGCTGCTTCCCTGGCTCTTGGCGCAGAGGCTCCCATGGGTGGCTCTTCCATGCCTGGCATGGGTGGGGATCCCCGTGCGTACCTGCTGGGACCCCCAGCACCCCCTACTGCTGCCCCCAGCACCTCCCACCACTACCTCCAGCACCCCAGTCCTGCCCCCAGCACCTCCCACTGCGGCCCCCAGAACAGGGCAGGGACAGTGGCACAGGCAGGGATGATGACACTTGTGTGACAGGCAGGGACACTGGGACGGACTGGATGGGCAGGGACAGTGGCACAGGCAGGGTGGACAGGGGTGGTGGCATGGGCAGGACAGGCAGTGGTGGTGGCATGGGCAGCACGGACACGTCCCTCCTGCCAGAGCAGCACCAGGCAGCAGCGTGGGCACTGGGCAGCTCCCGTCTGCCCAGTCCACACCACTGTCCCCAGCAATTACTGTCACCTTAATGCTCTTAGAGTACTAATTAATTCACCACGGAGCTTAGGGACAAGCTGCCTTGTGACAGCTCCGTGCCCCCTCTGTGCCCTCATGCTCCCTGTGCCCCCCGTGCTCCCTCCATTCCCCCCGTGCCCCAGTGCCGTGGCCAGAGCTGCTCTGCCAGTGTTCCCGCAGCAGGGCTCTGGGTTTGAGGGCTGGGACATGTGGCAGGAGGGCTGAGGGTCCCCAGGGCAGGACTTGGGGGTATGGCACGTGCCTGGTTGAGCAGCAGGGTCCTGGCTCCGCCCCCCAAAATCTGCAGGCTTGGCCAGTCTCAATTCCAGATTGGGATCCTCTGCCCTGGGCCACGGTGCTGAGCTCAGGCACTGTGTCCCTGCTCCTCATCCCAGCCCGGGCCCCAGTGTCCCTGAGGTTCCCGGACATGCGGTGAGGGCCCACGGGCTATCGGGGTGAGCTGTGTCTCCTCTCGCCTCCCCAGGGCCAGTTGGATGGGGCAGGATGGGGGTGTGGGGACAGGGGGTCTTCAGGGAGCAGGGCTGGGGGTCCCCACTGTGCAGGGCTGGGGGTCCCCACAGTGCAGAGCTGTGGGTCCCTGTGTGACCCTGAGTGCAGAGCGCAGGAGGACTGGCAGTGCTGGGGCCATGTCCCCATCACTGTCCCCACCCATGCCCCCCCCAGCATCCCCATGCCGGGCAGCCGTTGCCATGACACCCGCCCCCCCCTTTCCTCCTTGGGCACTGCATTGCTATGGCAACGGGTCCCCACTTTGGGAGCAGCTGGTTGCCACAGCAACACCCCCTCCGCTCCCCCCGTGGGACATAACCCCCGGGTGGGGGCACCCATAGCAGAGGGGGCAATGATGCCATGGGACTGCATGGCAGGAGTTGGGGGCCGTGGGACTGGTCTGGGGGCTCAGGGTCGCTCCAGGGTCCCTGGCTGTGGGTACTGATCCCTGGGAACTCAAGGTCACCCCAGGGCTCCTGGCTGGGGATGAGGGTTCCTGTGGTCCCTGGGGTGGCTGGCCCAGGACAGGCTCTCAGGTCCTGGGGGGGACATGGTGGCCTCTGCCACTGTGACAAAGGAGTCCTGGTCCCCATCATTGTTCCAGCTTATGCCCTCCCATCTCAAGTGTCCCCACACGTTCCCTGGAACCGCGACGAAACCCAATATCCCTGCAGAGCCGCGGCAGCGCAGGCGCGGCACCATCAACGTCCTGCCTTCTCCGGGGGGCACTGGCATCCTGTCCCAGGGCACAGGGACCCATCCTGGGTCCTGTAAGGCATTGGGATCCCGTCCTGGGGCACCAGGATTCTGCTCTAGGGGCACTGGGATCCTGTCCTGGCTCATGCAGGGCACTGGAATCCCCATTGCCATGTCCCCATGCGTGTCCCCGTGTCCCCACAGCGTCCCCAGAGTGGCACTGAATGCCCCATCCTCATGTCCCCATGGGGTCCCTGCAGTGGCAGTGAGAGCCCTGTCCCCGTGTCCCATGTGTGCCCCATGTCCCTGCAGATCTTCACACGCCTGGGCAAGTGCTACACGTTCAACCCGGGGGGGCCGGGGCGGGAGGTGCTGACCACGCTGCAGGGCGGCTCCGGCAACGGCCTCGAGCTCATGCTCAATGTGCAGCAGGAGGAGTACCTGCCCGTCTGGGGGGACACAGGTGAGACCCTGCCCATCTGGGGGGACATGGGGGAGAGCACTTGGCTGTCTGGGGGGGTCCCAGGAGAGTACTTGTCTTTTTAGGGGGACACAGGTGAGCACATGCCTATCTGGGGGGACATGGGTGAGACCCCCTGCCCTGCACCTGACCCCCTCCCCCTGTTCTGCAGATGAGACCTCGTTTGAGGCGGGGGTGAAGGTGCAGATCCACAGCCAGGATGAGCCACCCTTCATTGACCAGCTGGGCTTCGGCGTTGCCCCTGGCTTCCAGACCTTCGTCTCCTGCCAGCAGCAGCGGGTATCCGGGCACGGCGCCCGGGGCTGGGCACAGACCCCTGAGGGATTGGGATGGGCCCCCAGAGGGATTGGGATGGACCCCCAAAGGGCTCGGGATGGAGACCCAAAGGGATCAGAATGGACCCCCAAAGGGCTTGGGACGGCCTGGTGTTGCCACAGACATCCCTGTGGGGACATTCGAAGCCTTGGGGACATCCCGATCGCTGCCATGGGTACCACAGCCATCCCCATGGGGACACCCCACGCCCAGCCATGCCGTGGGTACCATGCCACTGCACTGGCCGGGAACAGTACAAGGTGTGGGGCAGCCCCACGCCAGGCCCAGGCAGCCCCTGGGCAGGCACCGGCTCCTGCAGCGACCCCCCGGCTCCTGCGGAACAGCCGCCGGGGGGGTGGCAGCACCCGGCCCCCGCAGCCAGACACCTAAATTTAGGTGCCTCGGGTGGGTGTCACCACGTGTGCCGGCACATGGGCGGCAGTAGCACGGCGGCAGCAGGAACGTGGCCCTGGCGCCCACGGGTGGGGGGTGCTGGGTCTTCACCAGGCACGATCCCTGCACCAGGCACCAAGGGGAGTGCGGGGGTCCGTGCTGACCCCCCCGCCTGGCACGTCCTGTTCCCACATGCTCCCAGACAGTGCCACCTGCCAGACTTCGCTGTGGCACCCAGCACAGGTGACAACTGCTGCAACGCCCATCCCCATGCCCAGAAAGGAGGGGACAGGGCGGGACGGGAGCTCTGGGGCGGTAGGACCCGCAGCACTGGCTGTGCGGGGCGAGCTCTGCCCGAGGGACGGCACCGTGGTGGCCTGGGAGGTGGCGGCGCGGCCGGGTGTGACACCAGGGACGTCGGGGTTGACACGGGGCCCCGGGACGCCGTGTTTTCCTTAGCGGGTGCCCGGCAGCTGGTGTACCTGCCCCCGCCGTGGGGGGACTGCAAGGCCACCCCCATCGAGTCCGACTTCTTCACCAACTACAGCCTGACCGCGTGCCGCCTGGACTGCGAGACGCGCTACCTGGCCGAGAACTGCAACTGCCGCATGGTGCACATGCCGGGTGAGCGCGGGGGCGGCCGGGGGTCTGCGGGGCTGTGGGCACCGCGCCCCGCCCCTGCGACCGCCGCCTCCCCCGCAGGCAATGCCAACGTCTGCACCCCGGAGCAGTACAAGGAATGCGCCGACCCAGCGCTGGGTACGTACCCTGTGCCCCCCAATGGCCCCGGACACCCCTGGCCTCTCCCGGGGACCCCTCAGCCTCCCTGTGCCCCCATTTCTGTGACCGTGGCTCTGGTATCCCTGCGCCCTCGCTGGGGTGGGGGTCAGTGTGGGCCCCCTCCCTGTGCCACCAGCACTACTCGTGGCACGCTTGTCCTGGGTGGCACCCACCACCCCCCAACTCTGTCCCCGGAGCAGCCCGCCTCCCCCCGGGGGCAGGGGTCCCGGGGGTCCCCGTCCCACCCACACCCCCCCAGACTTCCTGGTGACGAAGGACAGCGAGTACTGCGCGTGCCGCACGCCCTGCGCCATGGTACGCTACGGCAAAGAGCTCTCCATGGTGAAGATCCCCAGCAAGGCCTCAGCCAAGTACCTGGCCAAGAAGTTCAACAAGACGGAGCAGTACATTGCGTGAGTGACACCGCCACCACCACTGCCACCGCCGTGTCACCCACCACCCCGCCAGCGCACAGCGTGACACAGCTCAGCACAGCCACATAGCCCCAGCATGAGAACTGGCGTCATATGGCACAGCGTGACAGTGTGACATGGCACAGCATGGCACCATGACATGAACCAGCACAGTGTGACACTATGTCCCTAGCATCTATGAACTGGCACAGCCCAGAGTGACAGTGTGACACAGCACGGCCACATGGCATCCCCAGCACACATGAACTGACACAGCCCAAAATGATGGTGTGACATGGCATGGCATGGTGTGACAGCGTGACATGGCACAGCATGGCACGGCATGGCCTCCCCTGAGCAAATCTGCCCCACAAATGTGAAACCCATATGGCACAGTGCAGCATGGCACAGCACAGCTCAGTATGGCACAGCACGGCCTAGCACACCCCTCTGTCCTGTCCCTCTGTCGCCCTGTCCAGCCCCCCTGGCCTGACACAGCACAGCCTGGCACAGCCCCCCTCTGCCTGACGCTGCCCCTTCATCCCCTGTGCCCCCCCAGGGACAATGTGCTGGTCCTGGACATCTTCTTTGAGGCACTGAACTACGAGATGATTGAGCAGAAGAAGGCGTACGAGGTGGCCGGGCTGCTGGGTGAGGGACGGGGCCTGGGGGTGCTGGGGGGACCGGGGGTCTGCCCTCACTGACGTCACCCCCTGTGCAGGTGACATCGGGGGGCAGATGG
>VZRQ01007678.1:136082-164057 GCA_013397975.1 Machaerirhynchus nigripectus | reverse complement strand
CGGCATCGACGGGGAGCGGGATCCGCTGGAGCCCGTTAACATTAGAAATGCAGAAAACTGCAGCCCGGGTCTCGGGAACCGGCAGCGAGGGGAGGGATGGAGCCAAGGAACTGCGGAGGAGCTGAGGAAATGCGATGGAGCCGAGGGACTGGGATGGAGCCGAGGGGCTGAGATGGAGCTGGGGGACTGAGATGGAGCCGAGGGGCTGAGATGGAGCTGGGGAGCTGGGATGGAGCTGGGGGGCCGCCGCGAGTGAGGGACCGCGGTACAGCCCATGGGCTGAGATGAAGGGAAGGGACTGGGATGGAGCTGGAGACCAGGATGGGCGAGGGGCTGCAGTGGAGCCGGCACGCTGCGGTGGAGCTGAAGGGAGGGGAATGCTGATCGTGCTGTGCTGAGGCCCACTGCGGGCCGGCAGGCTCTGGCAGCCCCCCAGTCTAAGGGTCCCTCTGCCCTCGGTCAGCCCAAACCTCCAGGTTTCTGCAGCTGGCCCACAACAGGGAAAGCTGCATGGCCGCGGGTGCCTTTGGTCTATGTGAGGAGCTCGGGTCCAGCTTGGTGCCCGCCAAGCACTGCCGTTTCCCTGCCCTGGGTTTTGTTGTCCCTGCTTGGTGTTGGCAGCATGCTCAGCTCCGTTCCTGCTGCCTCACGCCGGGAATGTTGCTGCAGGGGCACACGAGGTGTGGGAGTGGTGGCCCTGCTATAGGGGTGCTGGCCACCATGGTGATGCTGCGTGGAAGAAGCAACCTGGGTGCTTCTCCAGAGGCCTGCATCCCACTTTGGTCCTTTTGGGTTTCTGTGGAAAGGAGGGAAGGAAGATGGACTGTAAGAAGAATCTGAAAGGTTGCATGGGTCGGGGGAATGTAAATCCCAGCATTTGTTTTATCGGCCTCATGGTGCAAGGATAAAGGACACTCAGTGGGGTCAAGACAGGGTGGATGTAAAACCCTGGGCTGATGCTGGAGGGGCCTTTCCACCTCTGTGGAGGTCTTCAGCCACAGAAAGCTGTTGGGTTGATGGAATTCGAGGAGAAGAGGAAAGGGACTCAGGCTGGTTGGAGATGGGTGGGAGCGCAAGGCTGGCACAGGCCATGGCAGTGGCTCAGTCCGATACACTGCGGTCCCACCAGTCCAACTGGGGGAGTCACAGTGGGCTGGTGGGAGAGGACTGTCCTGTGCCCATTCCCATGGGGCTCCTGCAGCTCTCCCTTGTTTGTGCCTCTGATCACAGCTGTGGTGGGAGCCCCGAGGTCACTGTTGACATGATCTGATCTTGTGTGTGGTTCCTGCACTGTGGGACAGAGAAGCTGCGAGCTGAGACATGGCGGGGCTATGCCTGAGGTGCTCCCAGGGTCACCTCTGTGGGCAGAGCCATCCCGGGCACCGTGTCCCTGCTCCTTGTCCCTCTGCAGGGATGCTGAGCCGCCCGGGGTGCTGGGCGCGTGTCCCGTCCTGCGCCCCCAGCCGCAGCAGTGGGTGCTGGGCACATTGGTGGGAGGCGCGCGTCTCTTAGCAACTCCTCTGGTGCGTGGTTCCTCCTGTTGCTCAGGAAGGTGTGAACGCACACACCGGCCTCTTGTGTGCTGCTGAGGTGCTCGGGGCTTCCCAAAGCACCCCGTGTCACCCAAATTAAGGGCTGAGGGGTGCCCTGCACCCAGCTGGCCGTGACACAGCTCACCTGGTGTCCACAGGGCTGTTGGATGGTGCCAGAGGCTGCATGTCCTCAGGGGCTTTGCCTGCTCAAGTTACAGCCCCATCTTGTCTCCTGTGAGCCTTCCCTGTGGATCTATAGCAGGAATCCCACAGATTTCCTTGTCTGGTCTGGATTCCCTTATTACCTGCCAGGCACTGGGATGAATCCTGATCCTGGTGAAATGTGCGCTGTGATTACACAGTTACCTGTGACCTGTTGCCAGGTGTGTGTGCGTGAATTAACAGGGGTTAATTAACGGCTGGAAGAGCCTTGCTGGAGATGTTATCATTCCGTGGAGTGCCTGGGTCTGGAAGGGAATTTCCTTCTAAACTGCAGGTTTGGGGCTTGATACAGAAACGTCTGGAAGAGGAGTTGGTTTGTTGATGTTCCTGATCTGAAGATCAGAGTTGGTGACCGGAACGATGGCTCATGGTTTGAAAATCCATGACGGAAATTGCCAGTGAAACCCCAGATTCAATTTCCTAACACTTGAGCACTGGGTCTTGCAGGACTTGGCTCACTGGCTCTTGCCAGATTCCTTTCCTCTAGGCAATTTCTTCAGTTTTGAAAGGGAGAAGTTGAAGGCAGTACTGTGCTGCAGTGGGGCGTGGGGTCCAAGCTGCCCACCCTCTGCCAGGGCCAGGGCTGCCGGTGTCCCTGTGGGGGTGTCATCGCAAGGGTGTCACTGTTGGCAGCCGCGCCGGCAGTGGAGTCAGGGGGATTGGCAGAGCTGTACAGAATCGGGGGGGTCTGTGACAGTGTGGCTCTGCCAAGGAGTGGGGTGGAGTGGGTGTTGGGGGGCTGCTGCAGCCAGAGCCCTGCCAGGCCCCTGCATTTGGAGAACAAGCCTTTCCCAGGGAGCTTGGAGCCCACGATGGGGTGAGAGCCAGCTGCGCCTGCTCATGGGTCGGCATTGGTGGTGCCACTGTGGGAAGAAACGGAACTCTGCTCTGTTTTGCTCTCCTCCTTGAGCTGGACCTTCATTCGGAGGCGATGGGGGCAGAGGGACTGGGGGGCACTGGGGCTGGGGGAGATGGCAGGTTGGGCTGGTCTCCAGCATCAGCTGCATCACAGGCAGGACCTGGGGTTTTTTGGTAGTTTCTAACCACCAAATTTGGACAGATTTTCAGGGGGCTTGCAAAAAGCAATTCCCTCATCCCAGGCTGCTTTCCTTGCCAAGTTGTGGAAACTGCTGCAAGCTGCTGAGTTCTATAAAAGATTTCGTATCTGCATAAAGCAAAATGATACCAAACCTGGGGCTGGTGCAGCCCCTGCTCACAGTAAATGTGACCTCCAACGTTGCGACTCTGGGACAGGCTACAGACAGAACCGTATTAATAGAGTTTGTAATTAGAGCAGTAATTGCACAGTGCTTAATTTCTTTCCTAGAAATGAACTTTGAGCAGTGACCAGAATGCGGGTTTGAGGAGGGCGAGCGATGCCTCTGGTGCAGGGGATTACCTGAGGGACATGATGCAGGACAGGCTGTGAGCAGCATGGGGCCGCAGGAACCAGCACAGATCCGTGGACAGATGGGAGAGACAGCACCAGCAAGATGGAATAGCAAAAGAAGATCATGATATGGGACTGAAGAGATGGTTACACAGAGGTTTCCTGGGTGTTTAAAGTGGTGAAGGCAGGAGGGAGAGGTAGAAGGGAGATAAGAAGTAGGTGAGATTTCCTCTACAGAGCTTTTGCCAAATGACGGAAATTTTCTTCTGATGTTTGTGGTTGTGCACATGCCTTGCAGCCCACCTAAAGCTCAGCTCTCTGCGAGACCTTGGAGAGGGTTTGAGCCATGGTGAGGACTCAGTGGCCAGGCAGCAGGACCGGGAATCTCTCTATAGTCAGTTTTACCTGGAGCACATGTTTTTCCCTTCGTTCTTCCTCACCTCTCCCACCCACCTCTAAACCCATGTGGGTTTCTCTCTGCAGTTTAAGAAGCAGGGTTAGTTTGGGAAAGCTCTCCTCTACAATTTCTGGCTGTTGCTGCTCTGGCAGAGACTCGGGGTGAGAGAAGCCCTGCAGGATGTCTGTGGTGGCTGGGAGCAGCCTGGATGTCTGTGACCTCCACATCTGCTCTGCTGGACAGGGGCTGCCCCATTGCCGGATCTACATCACTCCAGGGCCTGGCTGTAGGCTGGGTGTGAGGCCAGCACGGACCATTGGGTCACTTGGTGTAAATAGCCCATCCCAGGATTTTAGCCTTAATAAATACGGCCTCTGGCTAAGGCCTGTTGGAGGTACCAGCCCTGGGCCTCTCTGCCTCAGGAGTTTACTCCATTATAACCTGTCTTGCTGTCAATAATTGCTGCCACTTTTCCAGCTGGTATCTCCAACATCTGGGTATTTTCTGCATTTCTCTGTGAGAAAGGACTGCTTTGATACTGGGTATTTTCATGTTTAAAGCTGCTTGTACCAGTTACTGAGGTCACTTTGCCATTTCTCTTTCTGATGAGTTAAATTGGCTGAATATCGTTCTGTTCAGTTCCAGCACAAGTCTTCCAGCTCCATGCTCCATCCTTTCCCAACGTCATTTGAAACTGGCTCCTGGTGTGCTGATTCACAAAGCAAACTGAGGCAGGAGCTGCCACTGATGCAGGATCTTCTGGAGGAAGAGGAGGACCCTCCTTGCTGGAGCCCTCCAGTCCTGCCAGGCTCGGGGAGCCCTGCACTGCCAGGCTGCATGCAGGGCTCGCCATGTCTTCGCTCTGCTGAATCAGCCTCGAGTAAATTACACCCTTTGGGAAGGAGAGCGTTCTGCTTAGCCAGCTTTTTCCTGCTAATTCCATGACCTCTGCAGAACTGCCCTGTTTATGTATGCCTGTGAGTTCCCGAGGGCTGGGAAACCGCAGGCCATGGTGCTGGGGTGCCGTAGGGGGAGCTGCAAACTCCAAAGCCATCGGCACATGCCTGCTCCAGGGCCGGAGCTGGGCATTCTGGGCAGCTGTGTGGCTCCTGCTGTACTGCCCCCTGCGTTCAGGGCAAGGTTCCTCTGGCACTGTGGTCTCCAGATTTGCTGGAAGTTAAATACAAAGGTGATTAAAAGAGCACAAAATGAGAGGCTGGGCAAATCACAGAAACAGAGAATGGTTTGGGTTACAGACCATCTTGTTCCACCCCCTGCCGTGGGCAGGAACACCTTCCACTATCCCAGGTTGCCCCAAGCCCCATCCAACCTGGCCTTGAGCACTTCCAAGGATCCAGGGGGTTAGCCACAGCTTCTCTGGGCACCCTGTGCCAGGGCTTCACCACCATCACAAGGAAAAATTTCTTCCCACTATCCCATCTAACCCTAGCCTCTTGTCTGTGGGAAGCCATTCCCCCTTGTCTTGTCACTCCAGTCTCTTATCCAAAGTCCCTCTCCAGCTCTCTTGGAGCCTCATTAGGCACTAGAAGGGGTTCTAAGGTCTCCAGAACCTTCTCTTCTCCAGGTGAACAGCTCGGCCTGGCTCCAGAGCAGAGGACCTCCAGCTCTTGGAGCAGCTCCTGTTCTGATCGTGCGCTGTGTTGTTTGAGTGAGGGGTGCTGTGGTCTTGGGGCCAACTCCCAGGAGAGGCTTCTGAGGGCACTGGGAAGTGCTTCCTCGGCTGCCTTACCTGCTGTCAAGGGAGAACCCTGGGTCTTCCACCACTGCGTGTGTCCTGGCCTGGCTGAGGCTGTTGGCAGGGCTGGCACTGCTTGGCATCTCATGGTGCCAGTGCCTGGCATGAGCTGCACAAGCAAAAGGATCTGCCTGGAAAGAGTTCTGGAGCAGATTCTGATGCGACGGGAGACCTTGGCCCCCCAGGAGTGATGGGCAAGAGCCAAAGCACAGCTGAAGGAGCCTTTAGCATGCTTAAACAAATACATCTCCTGTTTTTACTGAGTTTTATGTTGTGGCCCAAGTCATCTGGAGGCATCTTTGCCAGGTACAGCTCTCACCTTGCTGAGCGTACAGCAGGAGAATCCGGTCTTGGGGAAGAGTCAGAAAATCAAAAAAGGCTATTGCTTGATGCCCTGATCAATAGGAGTTGGGAGAGATGGTGAAACTGTAGCAGGAAGGCTGGAGGATGGTCCTGATGGCTGGAAGCTGAGCAGGATGGAATTGCAGGTGCTGTGCTGAGGGAGGTGAAGGTTCCTGGTGCTCTGTGGGCAAGAACTTGGTACTGTGGCTAAAAAGGAAAATCTGGGCGTGTGAAGGTACACGGGGGAAGATCAGGATTTGGAGGTGGGCTCAGGAGAGAATTGGGAATCTCTGTGGCTGCGGTTTCAGTTTCCTTGACCCAATACAAGCTTGGCTGCTGCGGGCAGGGACAGTGCAGCTCTTCCCACTTGGCAGCTCCACCTACCCCTCCCCGTGATCAGGAGCTGCTCTGGCAGGGGCCAGGCGTGTGCTGGGTTTGGTTCAGTCAGCTCTCAGCTGCTTGTGGTGTGACCACGTGGACGCGGGCGGTGGGGAGGGGGGATGCATGGTCTGGTCTGGGGGAGGCAGAACAGCCCTGGATTGTGCTGATCCGAGCTGTGCGACAGCTGATGGCAAAGCTCCGTGTCCCAGATCTCCTGACCGTGACAGCAGCACCAGCGGTACCTGGGGAGGAGTTGGGAGCCTGGTGCCTGTTCAGGCACTCGGGTGTTTGGCCAGACGCAGGCTGGGCTCCCCGTGCTCGCCGTGGGTCGGTGTGATGTCAGTCCTTGCTGGCTCTCTGCCTTCCCAACACAACTGTTGTGGGAAGTCCCAGCATAACTCTTGTCCCAACATAAACTCCACATTTCTCAGGAGTTTCACAGCTTGGTTGCACAGAGCCTTTTCCATTAGGGATGCTCTGCGCTGACTGTTGCTCCAAGCAGCGACGTCCTGCTGACCCGGGACAGTGACCCGGGCCTCTGTCGGAGCCAGGGGTGACCCTGTCCGCAGAGCTGCCTGTGCCTGGGCGTGGGCTGAGCCCTCGTGCATTCCTGCTGTGCTTGGGCTGGAGTTGCCGGGCTCTGCCTGGGATACCCGGTGGGAGCAGTGGAAGTGGGGCCATCTTTGGGCAGCTGGCTGTGAGTCACTCATCTGCCATTTGCTTTCAGGAACTTTCCCAAAGCTCCTGACAGAGCATGTCCACTTTCTGCATAGACACCTTCCAGTCTTGGGCACTTCTGGGCTCTCACCTCCTCTGGGGTCTCACTGAGGTGGGATTGTAAGGCATGGGTGCATCCAGGCTGGGTGTTCTGAGCTAGTGATGGGACTTTTGCCTAATTTGGGTGGCCAAATGAGGTCTAAATGATGTCTGATCTGGTCCTAAACTGTGTTTCTAGCTGAGCTGGCTGATGTGGGATGGTCCTACACTGGGGAATTCTGGGTGTTCTGGTGCCTGGGGCAATGGGGTACAGCCTTTGGGCTAAAATTCCCTCATAGCTGGCATGGATGTGGCGGGAGTAGGCAGTGGCCACATGGTCTGGAGGAGCAGCTGTGGGCTGAAGGGCTGGCACAGAAGCCTGGCTGCTGGGAATTGAGGGATGCAAGAGCTGCCCCAGCCTGTGATCAGAGCTCGGCACCTTGACGGGCATCTCGGCAGTACCACAATGCTCTTATCGCATCCCTCCCTGTCAGGAGGAGGCCTTTTCTCCTTGTGATCCCACCTTCCTGCTTTGGCATCGGAGTTTTTTTTTAAATTGTTCTCCAAGACTTCCTGCAAGTCGTTATCTCCCCGTGCAGCAGCTGCAGGGATTGGGGAATCCATGTCCGTTGTGTTCCTGCCTGCAGTGCCCTTCAGGGAGGAGACACCTGTCGTCTCACTCCTGCTGCCTCCCGCTGCTCTGGGCAGCTCTGGGAGCACAGATCCCATGGGTGCTTATTCAGGTGGCTTTCCTGAAGTGATGTAGTGAATGCAAGACATCTTCTGGGGCAGGAAAGGTAAAAATTAAGATAATTTTAGCCACTTCCCTGCTGGAAGGAGGTTGTGCTCACCTCTCCTGCCCCAGTGACTTTCAGACCTGCTGTCCAGGTACAACCAAACCCTGCTGCTTCTGGATTCCCGTAAATCCTAAGGAAATAGATTTCCAGACAGAGCAGAGCAGCGCAGCTTGTGGCATGCAGAGGAAAAGGGACGACTGCATCTGTCCCAGGTGTCTGGCTGCAGTGGGGCTGCATGTCCACTCTGGAAGCCCTGGCTGTGAGTCACTGGGGAATTCCTGCCCGGGGTCATATGTGAGATCTAGTTCTGGCCATGTGATCTGTGTGATGAAATCCACTCCAGCCTCGGGGCTCTGCGCCACACTCCCAGCTGCTGCATCTGGAATCCCGGCCGGGTCCTGCTGGTCCTGGAGTCCCGGGAGTGGGAGCTGCTGACTCCGGGGTGCTGTGGTGGCCAGTGTGGGCTGTTGGCCCTGGCTCCCGCAGTGGGTGAAGCGCTCACTGGCTCCTGCTCTTGGTTTTGGGCATTTACCCTAGCAGTGACTCCTGTGGTAGGGAAAAGGGGTCTGGCCTCAGAGAGGGACTTTGAACAAGGGACTAGAGTGACAAGACAAGGGGGAATTCGTCTTCCCACCCATGGGATATTGGGAAGAAATTTTTCCCTGTGAGGGTGGGGAGGCCCTGGCACTGGTTGCTTAAAAACGTTGTGGCTGCCCCTGGATCCCTGGAAGTGTTCAAGGCCAGGTTGGATGGGGTTTGGAGCAATCTGGGATGGTGGAAGGTGTCCCTGCCCACGGCAGGGGTGGGAATGGATGGGCTTTAAGGTCTTTTTCCACTCAAACCATTTGGTGTTTCTATGATCAGCCTCTGGTGAGTGCTGTCCATCGATGCCCAGTGTCTGGAGGATCACGCGGGGCTGGAGGAGCACACACCCACGCAGGATACCACGCTGGTGGCCAAGGCCAGCGCTGCTCCTGGCGGGAGGTGGGTGCTGCAGGGCTGATGGTGCCATGGCCGTTCCGCTCAGGAGCAGTTCAGTGGGAGAAGGTGCTCCTGGTCCTGCTTTTTCACTGCAGTCACCCCTTGGAGCCTCACCTCGTCTGGTTCTGTGTATGGGAGCACAGGACAGGGCCAACCTTGCCGTGGAGGGCTTGGAGTTGATTTAAAAGTGAGAGGCAGGTGCTGATGGGCACTGGGGGGGGCTTTGTCAGGACATGGACCTCCCAGGTCAGCCACCTCACCTGGGGTGATTTGGGTGTTCCTGGTGGGCACAGAGCTTGGGGGAGCTTCGAGGACCTCTTTGGAAGAGGAGAATAAAGCAATTTCAGGTGGTTTATATAGAGCTTTTTCCAACATGAAGCACTAACAGGAGGAAGCAGGGAGGTGTTTGCTGGAATTCAGCAGCTGGGGAGTGGAGCTTCTGCCAGGGTTTGGGAGGGAGACAGTGGAGGAAGGATGGTTGTTATGGAATGAGGCATTTGGGAGGGGGAAGACACGCAGCTTGTGGTTGACGTGACAGAAGAGGAGGGCTCGGAGGGGGATTCAGAGGCAGCGTTTGCCTGCTGAAGAGAGAGGTTACGAAAATAATTCCAACAGCAGCAGTGTTGTGGCTGAATAGAGATGAGGCAGGATTTTACGGGTTATAGGCACTTTTGGGGAAAAGGGGCAGTAGTTGTCAATACAGAGTGGATGTTGGGGGCCTTTGGCTGCGTGGCCAGGGGACAAGGAGGTTTCAGGGACTGGAGCTCGTGTGGCTCTGCAGGGGTTTAGGGACAGCCAAGATGAGAAGTGAGGAGAGGGAAAGGAGGATCCATGAACTCTCACTGTCTGAGTCATGTCCTCAAGTCCCAGACAGGGTCTGAGTGACGTCCTGAGTCCCTAAGCAGCAAGGGCTTGGGGGGAAATGGGACAAAGCTGGGATTAGCAGCAGCTCTCTTTAATCACGTGGACCTTGGGCTTGTGGTGCACACTTGAAATGCTGGAGGGGAAAAGAAGCTGAGACTTCATTTTGGACAGGAGACAGTCCAGGAATAGAAAAGCAGAACTATGAATCATCACACAGAGCTGAGGGATGGCGTTAAATTAAAGGTTGGCTGGAGGAAGCGTGGAAGAAGAAGGGAAGGTGCTATGGGCAGAGCCATGTGAGACACCCGAAAAACAGCAACACTGGAGGTGGAGAGTGAGGATGGTCTGTCTGAGGCTGGTGAAAAAAGCTGTAGAGAACCAGGAGGGGAACAAAGAGGATAAAAGAATTGCTGGGATCAACGAGGACAAACTGTTGTGGCCAGTTTAGTTCCTGAGGGAGGAGCTGCAGGGTCCAGAAGAGCCCAGAATCTGCAGGTGAGGCAGGAACAACCTTGTGCAGTCCCCTGGTGAGACAGAAAAGGGAGATCCTGGGGTGGGTATGTCTGTCCTCCTGGGAAATGAAGGCCTGTCAGTGACATCAGACACCTTCCCAGAAGACTGGAGAGAATTTGGAGAGAGGTGGATTTGGTGGATGGACTGTTGGATGGGTGAGGAATTGCATAAATGGCCACATCCAAAAGGTTACGGTCAGTGGCCAAATGGAAACCAGTAATGAGCACTGTCCACCCCAGGTCCATACTGGGACCAGTACTGGTTAATATCTCTATTAATGACACAGACAGTGGCATGAGTGCACCCTCAGTGTGTTTGCAGGTGACACAAAGCTGAGGGGTACAGGTGACAAGCAGGAGGGCAGGGATGGCATCCAGAGGGACACTGACAGAGGAGTGGGCCCATGAGACCCTCATAAAGTGCAGCAAGGCCAAGTGCAAGGTCCTGCACCTGGTTCTGGCCAATCAGCTGTACCAGTACAGGCTGAGGCACCTTCCACTGTCCCAGGGTGTTCCAAGCCCATCCAACCTGGCCTGGGACACTTCCAGGGATGGAGCACCACAGCTTCTCTGGGCAACCTGTGCTAGGGCCTCTCCACCATCACAGGGAAGAACTGAATCCCAATATCTAATCTAAATCTCCTCTTTTAATTTAAAACTGTCACCCCTTGGTCTCTCACTCTCTGCCTGTGTAAAACATCTGACATGATATTTTTTACTGGAAGTTCCAGTGAGTTCTGTGGCCTCTGCCTGTGCTGGCCCCCTCTTTGCTCTTAGTCGTGGAAACTTACACAAAGAGCCTTAAACCCCTCCTGTCCTCAGCATCATTCCTCAGTGTCTTCTCTGTCCCCTGTGGAACAGGCCAGGCCTTCCTGTGTCCTTGTGTTGGTGCCTGATGTACCTGGGATTTGCCTCTAGATTTTGCTGTTTGTTGCTGGTCACCTCTCACTCCTTGTGTAGCTGCTCTGGGCTCAGGCTAGGGTGCTACTGCCACTCCTTTATATTTATCCTTATTAATCTGACCTCATTTCCAGCTTCCCTCTGCATGCCTTCCCGTGCCAAGCCCAATATGGAGCTTGGGTGAGCCAAGCTGGTCTCCTACCACGCTGGTTCCTTCTGTGCTGGGATGATTTCTGTGTGTGCCATCACTGCTGCCTCAAGGACACAACAGCTTTTTGGAATCTTTTTTTGTTTTCTCTTTTTCTTTTTTCCCTGTGGATTTGCTTCCAGTAAGATCTTACCTATGGAGTTTGGTAATCATAGAATTCCAGAATGATTTGGGTTGAAAGGGACCTTAAAGCTCATCCAGTTCCACCCCCTGCCCTGGGCAAGGACACCTTCCACTAGACCAGGTCGCTCCAAGTCCCATTCAACCTGGCCTTGGACACTTCCAGGGACGGAGAGTCCGCAGCCTCTCTGGGCAATAGCTGCCTTGGTGGAGTCTCTGCAGTTTGCTGTCCTTCCTCCCACAGACCGTAAGAACTTACGGACAGTCTTCCCTGCTCTGCCTCCTTCCATCAGCTTCCCTCAGAGGGTCAGCTGAAGGATGCTCTGGTAGACTGCAAGATGTGGAAATTGAGTTGGAGAGAGTCTAAGAGAAAATCAAGGACAAAATGACACGTGGCCTGGTACAAGTGAGAAATGGGCATGGGAGGAAGTGCCCAGCCCTTTGCAGGGCAGGGAATGGATTTTTGGGGAGGGGATTTGACAAGGTGATGAGGTGTTTGGGGAGCTCTGGTGGTGAGAGGTGAGGGGGGAGACCGAAATATTCCTCTTGGAGGAGAAAATGCCTAAATGTGTGTTGGGCTTAGTCAGCTGGTTTGCAGCTCTGTGGGGTTTGTGGGCTTTGGTTTCAAACACAAACTTTGGTACTGGGACGTCTGTTGCGTTACTGGCCATGTATCTCGAACTCATAAATGGCATCATCATCCCCCTGTTCAGTTTAACAGCATTGCCATCCAGGCAGGTTGGGGAGTACTTTGTACGGCTGGAAGGTCGTGGATCCTCCATTCCTGGAGGTCTTCACACCCTTCCAGGGCAACAGTTAAAGAGAGCCCAACCACTGCTTCTTCAATCAGTTGTTCCAGCCATTGATTCCTCCAGCTGCTGATAGTTCCCGTTTAATTCCCAATTTACATTCATCTGTTTTAAAGTTCATTTTCTCACTTGTTTCTTTAGATTGGACTAAATAAAACTTTGTTACCTGAACATTATTCCCTGAGAAGTTTACTGTTACTTCATCATCAATTATCTCTTGATGTTCTTTTTGGGAAGTAAATCACATAATGCTCGTTAAAAGTCTCTTCCTGAGTTCATTTCCTGTGGTCTACAAAGAATTTTTATGGCTCTTCCTTACCCAGCGTTCTAAAAATGAAAATCATCAGATTATAGGCAGTGTGCTCCCACTTGACCCAGCCACAGTTCCATGAACTGTAAATCCAGTTTCTTTCTCTGCTGGCTGCTCTTTTTAATGAAATCCCAGAGTGGTTTGGGTTGGGAGGAACCCTAAAGGTCATCTATGGCCTATGTGCATTAGAGCTCTGTTGTCCGGCGAGTCCATCCTCCTGATGGTGGATAATGTGAAGCCACACTGACGGTTCCTGCTCACCCAGTCATTTCTCCTGTGTTGGAAAAGGCCCCAAAAGGACATGGCCTGTGGTTTGGGGCTGGGGGATCTGACTGTCCCAGCATTCCTGGCATTTGCCACTTCACCTCTCTTTGACCTGGCATAGTAAAAGTGTTTTCCCAGTTGGCTGAAGCTTCCCACCATCGCTGGCCGGGCTCCAGGTGTCACCGGAATCCTCTTACCTGTTGATGTGGATCTCTGGCTGTTCTGAGCCTGGTCCTACTGTGTTTATTGTAAATGACTTTGCAAAGTGATGGTTTATAGAGGGAACGTTGTATGGCAATGGGTTACATGGTCATGGAAACATAGGCAGAGTTGTTTGTGTCATGGAACCATGAATCACTTTGGGCTGCAAGGACCTTCAAGGTTGTCCAGTCAAACCCTGTGTCAGCAACACCTGAACCACCTGGAGGAGTCGAATCAGCCGTTACATGAATTGTTGTTTAAAAACATCCAGTTCCATTGACTCCATCCCCTTCCCAGGGACTGGTGTCACTGGGACAGCAAGGGAGGTCAGGGGGTTCCCCTTCCCGCAGGCACTGGTGTCAGCAAGGGCTGCTGGGGGGTATGGGGTCACTTGGCTCTATTCCAGCCATTCCTGAATATCTCTGTTACTTCAGTATTTATTAAAAATGAGCATGAGCAGGAGTGTGAGCTCACTCTTCTTCACTCTTCCTTGCTCTTCCTCACACAATTGCATTCAGGTTGTTTGTGCCTTTAAATTAAAGTTACATTTTTTAACTACATTTTTAAAATTGTTTCTGCTTACGGTTTTGCCATTCTACATTTGTGTTTTCTCTTCCTGAGTGTTTGTGCCAGTGCCTCTGGTGCTGTCTGCAAGGCCCAGCAGACCCCTGTCCCTGGACCTGCTCTGGGGAGCGAGCTGTACCTCCCTGCGCGGGTCCGTGCTCTGCACAGCCGCTTCCTGCTGCTCTCAGCATTGTTAGAGACTCATTTTCCTGAAGGCTTCAGCTTCCTACACCATTTTTGATGCTTCCTGCGTTCAAGATCTCATTGACATCTGTTTCCTCCTCTTTCTTCCTACTTTTTACCCTTTTTTGGGCAGTTCGGATGTCACTTGCCTCCAGGCGGGTTCAGGAGTTATGGCAGAATGGTTGTCCTGGTGTTTTTATTAATGGCTGGCATTTGGGCTGTCTAATCGATTATTAAGGAAGTGTAAAACCCAAACCACAGCAAAAGCCCTGAACTGGGGCTTAGAATCCCGGAATGGTTTGGGTTGGAAGGGACCTTACATCCCATTCCATTCTACCCCCTTGCCATGGTCAGGGACACTTTCCACTAGACCAGGTTGCTCCAAGCCATGTCCAGCCTGGTCTTGGACACTTCCCGGGATGGTTCAGCCACAGCTTCTCTGGTAAAACCCAGGTTGCCCTGCTTTCCTCTCCAGGTGTCGGGTCCTGCTGCTGCTCCCCCATTGTCCCTGGCTCTTGCTGTGCCCATGGCTGTGTCTGGTGGGCTCCTCACAGCGCTGGCCCTCGTGCTGCGTCCCCTCCTCTCCTTGAGCTAGTTCTGCTGGTCCCAGAGTACAGCAGTGCTGCCAGATTTAGGTGGCACACTAAAATAAGTGCAGTTAGTGAGAATTTGGGTTACTTTTATTACTGGAGTAGGTGCTAGGCGGCTTTCTCCAGGTGAGGAGGGTGCAGTGGTCAGACGGACGGGGCAGATCCGGTCCCCTCGGTCCCCCTGCACTGAATGACATGTCCCTGTGCCCTGGCCATGTGGATGCAGCACTTGGGAACATGGTTGGTGGTGGCCTTGGCAGTGGTGGGGGAACACTTGGACGTGATGGTCTCTGAGGGCTTTTCCCACCTTAATGATTGTGTGATTCCATGACAAGCTGCGCTTCTGGCACAGCCTGGCCATCAGACTGCCCCGTGCCCAGGGCAGGGGATGTTGAGGCTGATGAGTGGGTGGGCATGTGGGGCACCAGGCGAGCCCTAGGCTGGGCACCAGAGCCAGCAGGGCAGTGGCAGCTGTGGTCAGGCTGAGGGCTCCCCTGATCTGCTGTGATGAGGGCCCTACAGCAGGGCCACCAACATGTCTGGGAAAGTCACGGCACCCCTGCTCAGTGTCCTTGGAGCACCACTGGTGGACTGGGAGCCCCCTGCCCATGCCACTGCCAGGTCTGTGCTCTGCCCGGTGCCAGGGACCTCGGGGAGCTGCCGGCAGCAGCACGTCTGTGAGCAAACCTGCAGCTGGAGCTGCTGTGGCTGCATGTGCTGGCCGCAGCCGTGTCCGAGGTGAGTCACCGGCCACGCTGTGACTCAGCCGCAGCCTCTGCTGTGCCGCTGGCTCTGGCACCCGAATCACCGTGCTGTGAGGCCCCCAGCCCTGGGTGGGCAGGCTGCAGGCAGGATTGGGAAGGACAGAGCGAGGAGTCCAGATGGAGCTGTGGCGTGGGGGTTCCTAGCGTGGGCGTGGGGGGAGCCCGGCTCGGTGTGATCTTGCTGGGTATCCTGCAGCGTGTCCCCTCCACAGCAGCTCCCCAGTGCCACGCGTGACATGGAGCAGCAGCAGGGCTGCCTGTGCGGCACAAGGAGCTCGGGTGGGTCACTGCAGGGTTCAGGGTGCTCACGGGCTCTGTGTGTGGAGCAGCAGGATGGATCAGAGGTCACAGTGGCTCTTCCCTGCTGGTACCTGTCTGTACAGGTAGTCTGGGCAGGCAGGTGTCTGCAGCTGGGCCCCAGGAAGTTCTCTCCAGAGGCTGGAGGAGAGTCCGGCCTGGAGCACACCCTACTTTCATGGGAGATCATCTGCAGAAGTAGTTTCAGCCCTAGAGCCTTGCCAGCCTGAGGGTGGGGATGGCTCCATGTGCGCTCCTGCTGGAGCAGGCACTTGCTGTGTCCCACAGACTCCAGTGTAGAAGATTACATCCTTCCAGCTGCTGCAGGTCTGAGCTCTCAGAGCTGAGCTGGAATTTTCTATGGGTGGGAAGTTGCTCTCCTCGAGGCTGAACATCAGTGTCCCGACCTGCAGGAAGGGTTTTAGGAGTGTGTCTGTAATCATGGCAGGAGTGTGGCTCATGGCCAGGTGTCCATTGTCTTCCAGGCATGGGCAGGGCAGTGGAATGCACGTGCCATGGAAAACTCCTCTTCATTAGCACATTGCCCACTGTCTGACTGTTGGTCTGTGTGGTGGTACATGATCAGAGCTGGGCTGAGCAGTTTCAGTCCTTGGATTGGGTGTAACAGCCGGGGGAGGCCTGGGCCCATCCGCTAATGGTCCTGCTGACCGCAGCAGGGCCAAGTCATGGAGCACGTGGAGGGGATTTTTGGCAATGATCTCTCAAAGTGGACCCCTAGCTGGACAGAAGGCAGAGGGGCAGCTCCTCTCTCCTCTTCTGGGAGATGTGTCTATGTTAGCTGAGGGCTTCCAGGGCACAGGGAGCTCCCCTGATCTATCTTAACAGCTTTGCTGGTACTCCCGGAGTTGCAGTTTACATTGTGATGTTCTGCAGACCCAAGATATGAGTCCAGGGAGTCCCATGGTGCTGCCAGGTCCTTTCCAGCTTTGCTTTTAGGAAAGACTCATGGCTGCGCAGTGGAGTGACGAGAGCGGGGTGGGACAGGGTACCCTGTGCCAGCGGTGGTAATTAGCACCTCGGCTCCACACTGTCCTCGGGCTGACCAGAACCACCGTGGCACTTCGCTGTGTCAGGGAAAGGGCCTGCCCTGGGAGGCACTGGGCTGGTGCTCCCCATAGCGCTTGGAGCCATCCTGTAATTCCCTGAATGACTCACGAGCACATAAAGCCTTTTCCTGCTGCTGAGGCACTGGGGAAGCCTTGGTCAGCAGGACCACTGTGTGTGCTCCAGGATCAGCTCTGACGGACAAGTCGGCACTGGGCTGAGCTGCCATGAGTTGTGAGCTTCCATCCCCTGAAGCGCTGACGCGGGAGGCTCTCTGGAAACCCACCTGGCTGCTGAAGGAAGCAGGAGCAAACACCTGAGCGTGGCTAGCTGTGGTGCTGGGGCCAGGTGTGGGGCAGTGGTGTGGGCAAGTGCTGTCTCGTCTCCTGGCACTGGGGACAGGAGTGTGACAGGTTTAACATTTAAATTCCCAATGTTGGTAATTGTCGTTCTGTCGAAGTCTCTAATTCTGCTGTTTCCATGGAAATATAATGATCTTGTGATTAAGATGTGAGGCTGAGGTGGCAGCTCTCTGGTCCTTCGGAGCTGCGGTCCTTGTTTGCTCCCATGATGGTGTCTCTCTGTGAGAGGAGACACACACACCTGGCCTTACACAGCAGTCTGGGTTCCTGCCGTCAGAAAGGCGTCTGGAAGCCCTGCCTTGCCCCAAGGATCCTGGCAGAACCTCTTCAGGTGCATCGAGCAATGGTATTGCTTGTTCTGTGTCGACTGTGTGGGCTGTCCTCTATGGAAGCTGTGGGATCCAGAAGTGGGGGAGTTGGCTAACGCGGTGTCAGGGATGGAGGTGACATCACCCGAGTCTGCTCCCCCGGGCTCCTCGTCAGCGTCATCGGTCTCAGGCTGAAGTAGGAGTGATAAGTAGGTTGGGTGACTTGGGCACTAGAAGTGCTGATTTCTCTCCATGCTGTGGGAGGGCCGAGGGTGCTGGATCAGATCTGGAACTGTAAACTGCAGATGGCTGGAGTTCAGCTTGAGAGGAGGAGGAGGAAGAGATGTGATGGGACCCACTTTAATTCTGGCACCCTCCTGCGCAGGGTGGTGGTGCCTAGGGGCCATGGGGCTGGTGGGGCTCAGCAGGGCCTCTCCCTGCAGAGCTGCCCAGGGAAACTGGGCTCTGCAGAGCAGATCCATTCTTGGGAGGCTGGGGGGCTGGGATATGCAGCCCACCTCTCCTAGGTTCCCAAGCTCTCTTATCTGGCTGAATGGCCTTGGCATTTCTCCTGTTTCCCTGTCTCAGGTAACGCCTGGGAGGGAAATCCCGCAGTCACCATGGTCATAGAACCCAGAACCTTCCAGGGATTGGAAGGAACCTTAAAGCTCTTCTAGTCCCATGCCCTGCCATGAGCAAGGACATCTTCCACTCTATCAGGTTGCTCCAAGCCTCATCCAACCTGGCCTTGAACATTTCCATGGGTGGGGAAGCCGCAGCTTCTCTGGGAAATGTTTTCATAGAGTTGTTGAGAATAACCCCAAGATTGCATCTGAGAAATGCCGGGGCTGGAGATGCAGGAAACACTTGCTGGGCCCCAAGCAGAGCCTACTGTGGCTTGGCCGATCAAAGTCTAGAGCGCTGGGCTCCAGCCTGGAGCTGGGAGGTTGATCAGCTCTTCAATCCCTCATTCAAAGCTGGAAAAATGTACAGCTTTGGCCAAGCTGCCGTGTTTTTCCCCAGCCAGCTTTTGGGAAGTGTCTGAATTGCTTTTGCTGAAACTTCTATAAATACCATCCCGATGCAGTGAGCGAGCATGGAAAATGTCAGTGGGAATGTGGGTTTGGCAGCCCAGGGCCTTGCCACCACGGGGACGGTGTGACAGCCCCAGCCATGGTGCTGCCGGCAGCTCGGCGTGTGCACCCGGGGGCACGGGGAGAGGGGGGCAAGGGGGCCCCCTCCTTTGGCTGCTGCCAAAGGGGCTCCAGGGCCTCCTTTGCCCCCGCCTGGCTTATGCTGCTGCCCCGCTGTGCGTGGGCTGGGCTGTGCCCTTCCTGCTCCCAGGAAGCCATTCCCGAGGCCAAAGCTGCGTCTTGTGTTTCTGTAGCCGCGCATGGAGCTTTTGTCCTTGGATTTGGCCAGTCGTCCTCTGAGTGCGTGTTCGCTGTGCGCCGCTGCGGCCCCAATGAGACATTTCACAGTGATGCTTTATGTGAAAAAGTCTCCTGTTTTGGACCTGCCTAATTGGATGTGATGTCCCCAAGTTTCTGCTTTGGAAGAAACAGTGAACAAATTGTTCCCTAGTGGCCTCCTCCTTTCTTCTCCCAGCCTGGAAAACTTCCCTCCCCCTCTGCTATCTTCCTTTCCAGTCTCCCTGTACAGTAGCTGTTCTATCCTGTCAGTCATCTCCTGCCCCTCTTGGTACCTTTTTGAGTTCCCTTCCATTTACTTTTGAGACCCAGGTCAGAAGCGCTGGAGGGGGTGAGGACTGTCGGTCAGGACAAGAGCATTGGGATATTCCCTGTCTTGTTCTCCATTCTTTACCTAGTAATGGCTGGCACCCTCTTTGCTCTTTGATTGCTGCTGAGCAGCAAACTGATGTTCACAGAATCATGGAATCATGGAATGGTTTGGGTTTGGAAGACCTTGAAGCCCATCCAGTTCCACCCCTCTGCCATGAGCAGGGACACCTTCCACTAGACCAGGTTGCTCCAAGCCCTGTCCAACCTGGCCTTGAACACTTCCAGGGATGGGGTAGCCACAGCTTCTCTAGGAATTGTTTTCATAGAGTTGTTGAGAATATTCCCAGGATTTCATCAGAGTGGTGAGAACTTGCAGCTTGTTCTTGCAGATGTAAAATCAGAATTGTTTGTTTCTGATGATTCCACTTCTCATTGGCCACCTGCTGTTCTGGCAGCTGGACATTTGGAATTTTAAGGTCCTTTTGCCACTCTTTCTCTTTGTTTCTGCCACCTTGAGTAGTGCTTTGAGCTGATGGGGTTTCCTTGCTTTGTATTGTTCTCCCTGTGCCTGTCACACACCCCGTACTCCAGAGCCATCCCAGCCCTTTCCTCAGTACCGGTTTGCCTGCAGTTGGGGAGGAGGGGAGGATGTTCTCCGTCCCTCACAGCCCGCATAATGCCCTGCAAATCTGGAGCAGTGATGCTGTTCCTGGGCAAGGTGTTCGAGTGATACTCACCCGTTGCCATTTGGTTTTGGAGGTTGGTGTTACTAAAGCCAAAAAACCAATAAAATGGTGAGCCGCAGGACTTGGGAGAGAGAACACATATAGCAAATGCAGTAATTCCAAAGAATGTCATGTTTGTGCCCAAATCATGCAAAGCCCCATTAATGAGGGAGGCTGTGCCAACAGCCAGCCTGGCACAAGGAGCGGGTGGTGCGTCTGAGCAGCAGGACTGGCACAGAACTGATCCTAAACAGAGGAAGAGTTGGTGTTACGGAACACAGACCAAGAGTGGAAGTGAGCAAAAGAGGTGGGACATGAGTGGCCATCAGCATCCAGCTGGTTAGTGCCTATCAGGAATTGGGAGGTTTATTGGAAACAGGGTGTTTTTAGCTGTGATGTTTGTCTGTACTGTCTGAAACGTGGGGAGCTGTGCAGTGTAAGCATCTCCATCCCTGCTTGGAGAGGTGGAATCCTTCCCTGGAATGGTTGTTCAGTCCTGAACAGAAGCTGCCAAAGTCAGGTGCTTTCAGATTCCCAGCTTTGGGCAGCTGAGAGCTGGCTGCAGAGCTTCCTGCGAGCTGGCTGTGAGAAGATGAGCGAGCTGGAGTGGGCTGATGCTGTGCCAGCCTTCAGCAGGATCCGTGGATGACTCAGGTATTTAGGATACAGTTAGGCTGATATCAATCCTTGAGAGAGCAGCGGAGTGCTTGACATAATCCGAATTAGTGGAGAATTAAAGGAAGGAAGTGGGTGCTGAGTGACGTAGTTTGATGGGATCTACTTTCCATGACACTGAGAACAACTCTCTTAGCAGTGGGATTAGTGAAAGGTGTTAGTGATTAAATAATACCTTGAGGCTTCTTTATGGTATTTGGGTTAGTCCAGAGTGACCTCAGGAAGAAACTGGAAGAGTCAATGGTCAACATGAGATGTGTGCAGTGGAGTAAGAACTGGGGCCCTCAGCGTGTAGTTGTGAATACAGACTAGGCTGAGGCAGGTTTGGGGGGGATTCCTGGGGATCCATCCTCTCGCCTGTGAGCGTTTAGTGTCTGTATTGGGTCCTGGAAAAATCATCAAGAATGGTTCTCCCTGCCAAATCCAAGGTGGTGCGAGGCACTCAAAGCCATCCCCTTCTGCCCCGACCGCACAGAAAGTGCAGTTGCTTGGTGCTTGGAGGGGGTTGAGGTCTCCCTTGTTGCTCTCTGTGGTCAGGTCAGGCAGGGGCCCCGCTGTGACTCAGTCAGGCAGCGGGACCCCTCGGGCCCCGCCAGGACTTGGTCAGGCAGCTGGGACCCCTCGGACCGTGCCTGGCCTCGGCGTTGGCAGGGAGACACGAGGCGAGGGTTGGTGAGGCCGAGGGTGTGAGCTGGGCAGAATGACACTGGGACTGGTCCCTCTTGGGGCCCTGGGGTGAGATGTGGCACCCATTCTGTTTGGGAGGATGAGCCTGTGCAGGCTGAGGTGTCTGTGGCTGCAGCAGGGAAGCCTTGGGGGACGGTGGGAACAGAGAACCAGGTGCAAGACCTGCACCTTCCGTCCCACCTTCCGGCTGCGGCTTGTGGCTTTCGGTTTCTGGGTTTTTCTGCTGTCTGTGGTTGGTGGTTGGCCTCTGTGCAGAGGCCTCAGGGAGGAACCCAGAATGCCTGGGTTAGATGCAGATAAGCTCCTCGGGCCACTGGGGTCTGTAAAGGTGAGCACTGATGGAGATGGGTGGTGTGGGGAGCTGCTTCCAGCAGGGGCTGCTCCAGGGGAGCAGGGACCCTCATGCCAAAGTGGGAGCAGGAGCAGAAGACAGCAAACCCTCAGCTAGCCTGGAGCAGGGTCTTTGGTTCAGCATCCCTTGGGCTGAGGCTGCCTCTGGCTCTCCCCAGGACCTGGGGGCAGCGCCTGAGGTACGAGTGGGTTCACTGAAATGGATGGTCTCACCTACCGTGTTTGTGGTGAGGGCGAGTTTCACGTGCCAGGTGACATCTACTTCTTTACCATCCCAAGGGTGCTATTTCCTTCTCTAAATCCATTGCTTGTGAGCATCAAAGTTCCACCATGGGGTCTGGAGCCTGTCCACCATGAGGGAGCTGGAGAAGGTTGTTGGGGCCTGGAGCACTGCAATCCCCCTGCTCCAGGTGAGATACAGGGGTATTACTAACAATGTTCTCACAACTGGCTCTTGTTTGCAGCAAAACAATCCCTGCCTGTCTGTGCAGATGCTGTTAGTCACCATGCTCGCCTCAGAGGATGACGAGGTGGGAGCAGCAGGAACACGGCATTTGTTGGGGTGCTCAGGCCCACGTGAGCCTCCCGTGTTGTTGTCAGCCTCAGTAGCTTTTTAGTTTGTGTTGCCTGCTCTGTTGTTCCTGAGCAGGTGCCTTTGGGAACAGGGCGGAAGGATGAGATTTTCCAAGGCTTTAATTGTTTTGCATGTTTCCCAGGGAGCGAGGAGTGGTCTTGAAGAGCTTTGGGAAGCACTATTGGGAACATCCCTTTGGGATTCTGAGCTGCTCCCCCTTCTGTGGAGGAAGCCACTCCAGTCCTACCTTTGCTGGGGTCGGCTCTTCCCAAAATTCTCATGTCATTGGTGTCTGCGATGCCGTGTGTGCAGAGCCAGAAGGGCACGAGGACAGGTGGTCTGTCTGGTCAGCACAGACCTGGCTTGGAGGCCCGGGCTCCATCTGCTGCCTGGGTGGGTGGGGGCTTTGCTTGTGGGCACAGAAATTTCCTGTACCCGCTGGGCATATGAATGTCACCACAGTGTGGTCATGTCTGAAGGAGCTCCATGGTCCAGCCAAAGGACAGCTCTGTAACCATCCTTTGCAGGCTGCTGTGGGGTCTCTGCCTTTCTGTCAAGGCAGGAGGGCTTTTCCAGCCTCCTCCATCTCCTGCCATATTCTCCTCCTGACCTCCATGTGGATTTTCATGTCCTCTGAGTCCCACTGCTGCACCATTCACTGCTTAGTTTCACTCCATCACTGTTTTTCTTGCCATTTCTTCTTTCGTTGGCTGCTTTTGGAATAAACTGGAGGACTTTCACTGTTTAAATGATGGTTATGGGAGAGATTTTAAAGTGAGGCTTGACAACCTGTGGAGGTCTTCGTTAGTCCTCTGACCAAATTTTCACATGACCTTTTGTCTTTGGATTTCAAAATCCCAAGGAGCTTTCACAATGTCTGGCCTAATCATGCGGTTGCTGCTCATACCTGCATCACCAGTGGGGAGCTTGGGAACTGGGAACATCCTGGTGCCTGGAGACAGCCCTGTTCCATGGGAACATCTCTATACCTGGGAGCAGCCTAGTGCCTGGGGACAGCCCGGTGCATGGCTAGCAGCATGGTGGGCCTGCTCATGCCCTGGAGTGCATTTAGTCAGGATACTGGTATGGGCGTCTCTGCACACAGAAGTGCCCAGAGGTGGCTTAAGGAGCAGAAGTGATTGCTGCTGCCTTGATCTTGTATTACACCCTGTAGGTAACATCCCAAAGCGTTATCTTCCGGGGTACCCTGGGGCACCAGGGTCTGGACCAGCTTAGGAAGCAAAGTGCAGTTGCCTGTCATCCCTACATCTGTCATCCCTGCATCTGACTTGCAGCATGTGGGTGCAGGATCTGCAGCATGGCCACCCCCACAGGGTTCATGGCAGGATTTCCTCTTCAAAGGGCTGGCAGCAATTTGGTGCTCAGCGTCTCTCCTTGGTGGACAAGAGCATGGCTGTGTCCAGCATGCATGGCCGTGCCCCGTTTGGGTGACATGGGCATGACCTTGGCGTGTGTGGGAGGGAGGCGTTTGCTTCAGCGCTGCATCCCGGCGGGGGGGAAAAGGTGGCAATTTCCTCATCAGCAGCTCGAGGTTTGCAGCAGGACCTGAGCTGGGGGTGTGCAGTGTGGGAGGAGGGAGGGAGCTGGTGCTGGAGTCGGGCTCTCTCCTGTGACTGCTACTTACTTCCCAGCTGGTGTTAACTCTCTGCTGGCTGGGCCAGTTCCTCCTCTCCATGGAAACTGTAGGGAACAACCTGCTCCGAGGCACCTCTCACAGCAAGAGGCTTTGGAAAGTCAGTCAGCCTGTCAAGTGTCAAACCCAGGGCTCTGTGCTGCAAAGGGGGCACGGGGACAGGGCAGGGCATGAGGGTCCAGCTGGCAGTGAGGGTCTGTGCCAGAGCTCGGAGCTGTAGCAGTGCCTCATCTCTCTATCCCGAGACCCTGGGGATGTGCAAGGGCTGTGGGGTGAGTGGGTGTTTGTCAGTGGAGAGCAGGAGGACATTGTCTCTTGGGCTCAGGGTTGTTGGGGTGACCAGAAGGGGTTTTGGGGTGCTTGGGGTGACCAAAAAACCAGAAGAGGTTCCCACAGTGGCACTGTGTGGTGTGCAGTGGTGCTGTGGTGGATGCTGAGCCTGTGACAGGACTCAGCGTGAACATGTCTCTCTGCTCAGGGTCAGGGGACGCCTCTGTCTCCTTCCCCCTCCTCCTGTTTGGGCCGAGGATGTCTCTGTGGCTCCATCCCGGCCTCGTGGGGCCAGCAGGCAGGGCCTGGCCCCCGCCACCGCCTCCGAGTGACGGCGCTGCTGACGCGCTGGCAGTGTGGGCTGTGACGTGCGGCTGCGGGGGCTGCGGCGCTGCACCCCACGGCCGGGCCACCGAGCCTGCGCCCCCAGATGCTCCGGTTTGGCAGAGCCTCATCAGTATTCCTGGTGCATGGCCAAGCCGGCTGGAGCTGGTTTGCAGAGCCTGGTGGCTCCAGCATGGTCCTGACACAGCGCTCAGGGTCCTCCTGCAGCTGTGGGGGGGCTTGTCTGCCATCCTTGGCACTGCACAGAGCCCTCCTGCTCCGCTGCTCCCGCTGGACAGCGTGTGCTGGGGCCCTGGGTGCCCTGCAGCCGGGCACAGGTGCGATGTTGTCACCTGTCCTGCACCCTGTCCTGGCTTTGTCCCTGGCAGTGGTGCTTAGCCTGGCCTGCTGCCCATGGTCCCACTGCCAGCATGCTCTGTGCGCGGCTGTCGGCCTCGGGCAGCCCTGGTAGCATATCGTGCCTGGAGCTGGTTGGTGTCTCCATGTGCTCCTGGTCTGCTGCTGGTACCTGCCCTCTGTGGGGGCACTGGGAGCCACTGGGGCCATCCATGCTAGGAACCTCATCCCTTCCCCAGCTGCCGAGGCAATGCTGGTCCCTCATCCATGCTGGACCTGTGGGGCTGCAGGGGGGCCCCCAGACTCAGGCCCCTCTGCAGAGTGACAGCTCCTTTGAACCCAGTAGGGATGGTGAGTGCAGGTGTCCCATCCTCCCAGCTGGGCATCTCCCTGGCAACAGAATCGCCCTATCTGCAGATCCCTGGAGCAACAGTGCTAACTGGGTCTGGGGGAACACGGGGATACCAGTGCTGGTGGGTCTGGGGGAGCAGTGATACCATGGGGTCATGTGGTCAGTGATACCCCATGGGGTCATGGGGTCTGGGGAGCACAGTGGAGCATTTGACCATGGTTTAAACTCCTTTTCCTTTTCGGGGCTCCACCCTGAATGTCACACCAGGGCCAACCAGCACTGGAATGTTCCTGGCTCTCAGATACTTCCCATGCAGCTGTTGTTAAGCCTCTCAAGAATTAATTTCAGCAAGATGTTCATGGCCGTAATGTTTGTACCATGCATGTGACTTGAAGTGTTGGTAAGGGACCAACATGCTTCTGTCCCCAAGCACCTGCTCTGGGTCAGATTGCCAAAGCCCGATGTCCCTGTTACTTCCCAGCTCTCAGAGATGCTTCTGCAGCCCTGCATAGCCCTGGGGACTCCAGCCAAGCTGCTGCCCACCAGCAGCTTGTGAGCAGGTGAGCTGTCACCTGTCATCTGCACTAGACAGACACAGCTCCAGTCCAACCCAGTGTGGTTATGGTGTGAACTGCCAGAGAAGAGACACATTAAAGGCATGTGGGGAGTTTCAGTGATGGCTGTCCTCAGACCCTGGTGGTTTCTGGTCTCATTCTCGGAGCAGTTCCTCCATCGGTGGAGGGCTCAGGCAGCTGGAGCCCATGTGGTGCTGAGACTTGTTGGGGTTTGAACCCATCCTGGTCTACAGGTTCCCAGCCTGTGTGCAGGTACCCTGCAGCCCTCAACCCCAGGACTTCAGTCTGAGGCTCCATTTTAGCCTATATTAGACGTCTTTTGCTCTTCCTGTTGGAATAACATCAAGGGGATCATGTCAGTGTACATATCAGTGCACACAGCATTTGCAAACCTTTGCCACAGAACAGCCTAATTAGGTAAGAACAGTGTTACGCTGTTTCTGCGGTATAGACCAGTATCTTACTGGGATGAAGGAGGACAGGTGTTGTACCTGTATTTCTTCTTGGGCTGCTGGAGGTTCCAACTGAGTGTTGTGCTCAGGTTCTGGCTCTGTGTTTAAGAAAGGTGGAGACAAACTGCAGGGAATTGAGGGAATGCTTTAAAAACACAAATAGCTTTAAAAATATGATCCCTGGTGGGACAGGAAAGGGATGTTGTCAGCTAAGGGGAACTCTCCGTGTTTCTCAGTAGATTTAATCAGAATTTGGATGAGGTCACAGGAGGAGGAAGAGCTGGAGCAGGAAGAAGGTCACAGGCTGGAGGGGGCTTGAGGAGGTCATAGTGCTGGAGGGGGCTTGGGGAGGTCGAAGGGATGGGTCAGACAGACCCTCTCGGGGGGATCCACCATGTTTGGTCCTGCCTCAGTGGGCAGCACAAGGTGCATCATCTCTCCAGCAGACAGTCTGTGATTCAGCGACACCTCACAGCCAGAACCTGCCAGAATATTTTAAAAAGCCGAGACTCATGTGGAAGGGGAACCATCTGGTGCTGTTGGAGTACGTGCTAAACCCAGGGTTTGGAAGGAGATGGATATAGACGGTCCTGTCTCCCTACAGGAAGAACTTTCCATCCCTGGGAGCATTGAGCTGTGCCAGGCTTGGTGGAAAGGAGCTTGTGAGGGTCCTGACCTGGTTCCCTGCCCAGAGCCAGGTACCTGTGCCTGAGGTACCCGTGACAGGTCGGCTTGGACAACCTGGTCCCTGCAGCCAGCCCTGTCTGGTGTTCAGCACTTTGGAAGACATTCCCTTGTAATTGCTTCCTGCAGAATTCCTCATTCTCGCTGCAGTGCGGCTGCTCCAGGAGACGGGATGGCAGATGCTGTGCACGCAGGTCATATCCAGTCTGGCAGTTTGCGTGTTCCTGTGACCTTGGCACAGATGGCAGAGCTGCAGCTCTGGCGGCTTGTCAGGCGCCTTCTGCTCAGTCCCGGGCACAGGTGCCCGTTGGCTTGGGAGGGAGGGGAGTGGGATGTGTCCATTGTCTGCCCACGGGGCATGGCCACGGCGTGGGGAGTGGCGGCTCTGAGCTGCTGCTCGGGGCGTTCGGCAGCAGGTACCGGGGAGAAGTGCCAGGGTAGGGCTGGTGCTAACAGGTGCGAACACCTGAGGGAAGAGCAGGATGTGAAGCCCCAGGAGAGGCTCTGAGTGGTACCTCTGCTCCTGCATGCTGTGATGGGGGTCTGTGGTACTGACAGGGATGGGAGGGGAGGTGGATGGTGGGACCTGTGGGCTGGGCGGGGGGGAGAAGGAAGAGGAAGGGGCTTGGCCGAGGCGCTGGCTGTGTAGGGAGGGGAAGAGCTCTAGGTGGGGTTTGGCTGTGTCTGAGGCCTGGGTGCATCCAGAAAACTGGAGAGGTAGGATGAGGCCTGCTGTGGAGGAAGATGAGGAGTGAAAGAGAAGGCAAAGTCCAAGAAGCTGATGGGTTTTGAAAGAGTCAAGGCAGCAGAGTCAAATACTCCTGTGAAGGAGGGGGAAAGGGAGGTGCTGATATTTAGGTGTTCCCTGGAGAGGCTTGGAAAAGCAGGAGAAGACCTGGGCTGGCTCAGCAGACTGGGCTTTCAGAAGGGTAAAAATAGTTTAAGGGGGAGTCAGGCATCTTTTTTTTCCTCACCAGAGGGAGCACAGATCATTCTTGCAATGTGAAGGAGGAAAGCCAGGGAGAGGGAAAAGGTGTGGAGGAAAAAGAAGGAGAAGGAAGAGAAGGAGGAGGAGGAGGGCCCTGGGACAGGGACTGCAGGCAGCAATGGGGGGTGCTGGGGAAGAGGTGGAGGAGGTGCCACAGTCAGGACTCCAGTGGCCAGGAAGGAGGGTCAGAGGTTAGTGATGGTGGGTTTGGTCAAAGGAAATGACTGCCCTGGAACGAGACAGGAGTGAAGCTCTGGCTGAGGTGGTCACACTTAAACTGGTGCCCTGTGCTTCAGGCTCGGGAGGGCTCCTGGGGGTCTGTGCTCCGGAGTGTGGGTGCTCCGAGCTGCCCGGGCCCCTGGAACTGACGGTTCCCAGGTGTCCCTGAGCATAGGGCGGCTGTTGGGCATCACGCAGCTGCTGGGGGGTTCGCTGCCCCATCACAGGTTTGGGAAAGGTGAGAAGGCAGAAGGTAGCAGCTGGATCTGGGTGCAGGACCGGTGCGGCCGGGGCCGGGGGTATGGGCGCCCAGAGCAGGGTGTCCTGGCAGGAGAGAGGAAGCTCCGGGCCGGGCTGAGGGACGTGCGGCGGGACTGCGGCCTGGGAGGGCAGCCGGGGGCGCGGGGATGCCGCAAGGGGCGGGTCGAGCCGGGGCCGCCGAAGGGGTGCGTGTGCATGTTTGCAGGTAGC
>VZRQ01007678.1:47512-135294 GCA_013397975.1 Machaerirhynchus nigripectus | reverse complement strand
CCCAAGAGCTTCTGCGCGGCGGGGAACGGGCTGCCCGGGGCGCTGCTGCCGCCGCCGCCCCCCGCCCGCGCCCGCGGCGGCCTCCTGGACCTGCTCCGACTGCGCTCCCCCCGCAGGCAGAGCCCCGAGGGCGAGAGCGACGGCCCCGATGAGGCGCAGCGCCCGCGCCCCAGCAGCATGACCTTCCTCCCCACCGCCCGGTCGCTGCACCCCACCGAGAGCCCCGGCTTCCTCCGGGGGGGCTCCCTGTGGGGCAGCCGCCGCTGGAACCTCTTCGGGGGCAGCGGCTGGAGCGGCTCCAGCCCCAGGAAGAACTTCAGCTCCCTGCGGAAAAGCTTCAGTTTCCGCCTGCGCCGGGGCCACGAGCTGCGGCGGTCGGAGTCTGGGGGGCTCCTGCGCCCCACGCGCCTCCGCACCAAGAGTGAGGGTGATGCTAGCTCCCTGCACACCTGTCCCAGCAAGCGGGACCTGCTGTACCCAGAGCTGACCAGGGTCGGGGGCCGGCTGCACACCGACCCCGTGCAGACGGGGGGACTCTGGAAACTCCTCACGAGCCGCTTCCGAAGGCGAGAGCGTGGCAGCACCGGCAACGTGTGCCCCAAGGATCCCCATGGCAGTGTTGAGCCTGTCCTCCTGGGTGGGGGTCCTCTGCGAGCTCTGGGTAAGTAAGCACAGGAGCAGTGCTGGGCTGGCAAGAGCCTCCTGTGCCCATGGGGCCTGTGGGGATGGGTGGCTGTGGCCTGTCCCAGCTGAGGTCCTGGGCTGTGCACTGACAGCTGGTTCTGTCCTGGTGCTCTGCAGGGTTTGCACCGGGCTGCAGTGAGGTCGCCGTGTGTTCACAGGGTCGTGTCACACCCAGGTGCCCTGGGCACTGACGTCGTGCTGGAGCAGCCATGGTGTGGCTCCTTGGGAGGATGTGCTCCGGGGTCTGGTTCCCTTGCTGGCCACACACCTGGGAGTCAAGCATGTGTGTCGCATGTCCTGCTTGCCCCGGTGGTGTCCCAGCAAGGGTGCGGTGGGCTGAGGCTCCCTCTCCATGCCCCACAACATTGGTGAAATGGGGAGAGGAGTGCTGTTGGTGGATTCCCAGACAAGTGGGACTGTTTGGGAGGTTGCCAGAGCAGAGGTGTGGAGCAGCACAGGGGATTGGGGAGGCCAGAAACGTGCCTGGACCACCCTCTTGTGAGCACCTACCTGGTGCCAGGCCTCATCTGGGCGCTGCTCAGCCAGGGCCATCCCTGCCAAGGTCCCCCACTGGGGCTGAGCAGAGGCCACCTGTTCAGTAGCACAGGGACCCTCAGCAGGTGTGGGGCAGCCTGCAGAGAGTAGGCGTGGCATTACCAGTGATGGGACGGGGTCAGAGGACCCCCACAGGGCTGGGCATTCAATTGGCACTGGCAGCTGAAGCAGCTCTCGGGTGTTCGACTCTCTGATGTTGGTGGGGAGTTCTCTGGCGCCCGGGGCTGTGTGGGGCCTTAGCTGGGGCTGTGCTGGTTGTGCCTCTGTGCCCTGTCCCCTCCCTGGCCCTGTGGAAGGAGCGGCAGGCGAGCCCTGTGGCCTGGCAGGGCTGGGAGGCGACAGCAGCATCCACAGCTTTTTAAGGCATGGAACGCATGGAGCTGGGGGCTGGGCTAGGCCCCGCCACCCGCTCCCGGGGGGCCTCACTGGGTTCCACTGCTCTGCTCTGCATCTGGGTGTTGTGGAGGCAGTTCTCTGCTTGGCTTACATGCCAGAGGGATGTCTTAGGGCTGGCGGCCTCTCCAGGAAACTAACGTGCTCCCGAGGAACCTGGTTGCTCCTGGGGCAGTGGCTGTCCAGGACAGCACCGTGCCTGGACGTTCCCGGGAGGTCTGGGCCACAGATACCTGCACAGGAGCAGCTCGGCAGCTGCCCAGGGAGGTCAGGGGACTCCATCCTCTAGTCCCCTCTGTCCCTCGGGCTCGCTGTGCTCCAGGGAAAGGTTCTGGAGGCTGCAGTGGGTGCGGGAGCTGCCTGTGTGCCACGAGGCAAAGGGCCGGGATGCTGCTGCGCTCCAGGGGTTCCGGTGCTGGCAGGGCAGACCGGGCTGTGTGCCGGTGCCGGCTGGGTGGCGGGAGGTTCCCAGGAGAGGGGAGGCTGCGCTCATGGCTGGGGAATGTGGGTGTATGCGGGCAGGGAGGGCCGGGCCCTGCCCCTGCAGCGGGGGGCCTGTTCCTGCTTGCCGCTTCCAGTGGGAGCTGCGCCAGCAGCAGCCGGCCTGGCGGCCGCATTCCCACAGAAGCAGCTGAGGTTGAGCACTTGGTTGGTGTCCTCGTCTCTCACCTGGCTGCTCCATGAGACAGGTAGGAGCTCCCTTTGGATCCATCTTTGGGAGACCCTGCTGAGGCTTCTCTGGGGAGTGGCGTGGGGGGCTTGGAGACCCTGCAGCGGTGACCAGCCAGCTCATGCAGGACCACTGCTTGTTGCAGGGATCAGTGTTTGCCACTGTGGCTCTTGCTGGAGGCAGAGGCTCAGGGATGACCTGTCCAGGCTGCCACCGGCACTCTGGCTCGTTGTGGAGCCCCTGGCCCTGCAGAGCGCACACTGGGTTTAGTTGCACTGAGAACACCATTCATTACCTTCCTGGTACCTGCACAGTCCCTGTACCCACCAACCTGTGTCCTACTGGGGACAGTGAGGTGTGAAGAGGCAGTGGTGAAGTCTGCACAGCAAAGTAGCTGCTGCTCGTCCTCTCTTGTGCCCCATCTTCCTGCTGTCTCTGTGCTCAGAATGTTGGTCCATGGCTTCCTCCAGTGGCAGCCGTGGGCCTCTGAGCCAGGGCTGGAGAGGCACAGCCTTAGTGCTGCTCTGACAGGGCTGCTTAGGAGGTCTCTGCCCCATTCCTGTTCCAGTCTTGCAGGCCGATGGTGTTCCAAACACCCTCTTGACGTCCCACAAACTTTGATGCTCTGTGTGGGCGCTGCCCACCTTGCCCTGGGAAAGCTGCTGTTGCAGCCCCAACTTGCCCTCCTGGGGGGTGCAGCTGCAGCTGCAGTTATCAGCACTTGGAAAAGCTGGATGTAGGAGTCCTGGCAGAGAGCCAAGCCAGCACTCTCTCTGTTTCCAGAACCTGGAGTGGTTTGTTTACAGCACGCTGTGATACCCACCCAGCACCACGCTCTTCATCCAGACATACCCACAAGAGCCAGGGGGATGCTCCAAGTGCTGCTCCCAGCCCTGGAGGGGTTCGGCTGGGATTGAGCGCACAGAGAGGTGATGGGGGATTCCAGGGTTTGTTACCTAAAAAAGATGTAAAGAGCTGATCCTTGTGTAGTGGGCAAGGGAGGGCAACAGCCCTGGGGACTAGAGAGCAAAGTTGACACAGAGTCCGGCCAGCTTGGACTGACCCAGGTGGTCAGTGGTTCAGAGCATTTCTAGGTATCCAGGTGTTGGCCGGTGCCATGCCAAAGAGGCTCTCTAATAGGCATGGTCTTGGGAAAACTGGACTGTTTTGGAATTGGAGTTGTCCCTGTGCATGGAGGGACCGTGTGATGGGTACAGCATCTTTGATGGCTCAGGAAGCATTCCTCACCTGAGGGAACAGCATGGAGCTGTGTCAGGGAGGTTTAGGTTGGATATCGGGAAAAAGTTCTTCCCCCAGAGGGTGGTTGGGCACTGAGCAGGCTCCCCAGGGAATGGTCATGGCCCCAAGGCTGCCAGAGCTCAGGGAGCATTTGGACAGTGCTCTCAGGCACAGGGCGGGATTGTTGGGGTGTCTGTGCAGAGCCAGGGGTGGGACTTAATGATCCTTGTGGGTCTCTGCCGGCTCAGGATATTCCACGATTCTGTGATCACAGCCGTGTCCCCTCTCCCAGAGAGATGGCCTGCTTTTTGAGGTTCTTTAAGGTGCCTCTCTTCAACCTCATGTGTGGAGTACTGATGTGCAGGGCATGTGAGGGAAGACATCTGAGAGAAGACGGGCTGTTTTCTCATGGATTGGGTGAAGTTTGCATAGTGAGTTGGGTAGGTCATGATAAAAATCACCTCATGTTGGTACTTGCCTTGGCTGAGCTGGGAGTGTTGGTGAGAGGTAGAGGTGTCATGGTGGGGTTAGAGGTGCCTCGGATGCTGAGGCCAGTCTGGTGTCCGCACTTCGGAAAAGTTTGTGAGTTCTGGAAGGTGTCAGGGAGGGAGCTGTTGGGACAATACTCTGGAAGGCTCAGTTCTTAGGATGAGGTCAGAGGGTGTGCGGTGGGTGCAGAGGTGTCTGACTGCAGTCACAGGCAGCCCTAGGGAGAGGGAACCCTGTGCCTTCAGTGTTCACCTGCCAGCACTCGTGGGGTTGCACAGCTGGAGCCGAGGTCAGGCACATTGGGAACAGGTTTGTGCTGGCAAGGTAGATCCCCACGGAGTGCTGGGATGGGAGCTTGTGGGTTACCTGTCTCTCCGTGTCACTCTCTGCTAGGTTTTCCCTCCCAGCAGACCCTGTCCTGCCATCACAGCAGGGTTTGGTCTGGGTCTTTGACACTGTTTGGATGGGGGCTAGAGAGCAGCAGGTGCCAAGAGGTTGAAATGCCTGGATCTTCCAGAGTCTGCACTGACCTCAGAGCACAGTGACACCAGCTGCTGCCACCTGTGGCATGGTGACGAAGCAAGGGTTGCAGTTTCTAAGCATGAAACAGAGAGACACAGAATTGTCTCCTTTTGTTGCTGCGGAGTGTTTAAAGCTCTGCTGAGATAATCCTTGCCAAGATGGTGTCCTGCAGTGGGTTCCTGTGCTGGCTCAGTGCTGACTGGAACACTGGCTATGCCTGTGCTGGTCCTTGACCTGGAGAAATCCACCTCCTGGCAGCACTGCCGGGGAGAGGCTTTATCAGCCTGGCCTGGGAGGGGTGGCTGTGCCCAGGAAGGGTAGCTGTGCCCGAACACGCTGCCTCTGCCTCCCTTTGATCTGTGTGTAGGGCCAAGTGGGTCCGTTTGTGTGGCCACAGTGGTGGCCACGAGTGGCCTCGGTTTGTGTGGTCTTTGCTGTGTTTGTGCAGCCTCTGACCTGGTTTCAAGGCTGGGTTTAGTGTCCAGGGTTGCAGTGTCCAAGAGAGTTCCACCATGGCTTGGATGATGAGTTGGTTAATTATTAGTTGCTGTGTGGGGAGACCAGATGTGTCTGGCACTGGCGCTTCTGGAGCACAGGGTAGATGAACCTGCTGCGCATCATCCCGTGGAGGGAGCATCTGGGGTAAGGAGTTGAATTTGGCCAACCAGCCCCTTTCTCCTCCCAGCCTCCCTGCAGCACGTGGGTGCTGGGAGCTGAGGGTCTGTGGCTGAACCCCCTCCAAGCTGTCTTCAGGGCACAGGGAGCCGCAGTGTCCGAGCTCTGTGAGGGAGGGTGCTGATCCTCCCTCCTTGGTGCATGACACTGCTGTCCCACAGCTGGGGTCTGGTCTGTAGGTCCTGAAGGTGTTCAGGATGACCAGCTGACCAAAGGACATCAGCTACAGACTGCCTCCTTTATGTCCCTGTCTGCTCCTCTGCATGGCAGGGGCTCTGCCCACCCCACCTCCCAAATTTTCACCTTCTGCAGTAGAGCTGCCTATGCCAGGAAACCTCCATCAACAGAAGCTTCTGGGGAGTAACAGAATTGGCCTGAATCTCCTTTTCCCAGGCCAGTCTGGACTGATCTCCTCTTGTGTGACTGTGTCGTGGAGCCAAGGATACTGTTGGGCTGTGCTGAAGCTCTTGGTATGACAGTGCTCCCTGAGCCCACTGCTTCTGCTTTGAAGGTCAGGTACGCCTGGGGAAGGTGTTGAACTACAGCACGGACAGCCTGGTCCCCGCTGTGTGATTAAATAACAAAGAGAAGATGCGGGAAGAGTGATCAGGTGTATTTTCATCTGCAATTGCGCAGGCAGTCCAGCAGTGAAGCTTATCCAGTAGATCGTGAGTCCCTGACGCTACATGAACCCCAGTGCTCAGCGGGAGATCAGTCCCTGGAGGTGTCTCCTGCTAGAGGCAATCCCTGCTGAGTGAGCTGGCACCAGGGCCCAGGTGCTGTGGGGAAGGGGCTCTGCTCACCTGCCTGCCGGGATTTCGGGTGGTGCCTCAGCCCTGTCACACTGCCGATGGCTTGCTGTGTGCTCCACATGGTTACAGCTTCACCCAGGAGACAATGGGGATCTTGTGCCTGTTCAGTGGGGAGTGGTGCCTGCGAGCTGGGCACCTCTGCACCTCAGCACGGTGGGTGGGGAGGGTCTGGGGGCCTGGAGGGAAATGGGGAAGGTCTGGCAGCTCCAGAGGGAATGGTGCTGTTCAAGGGGGGCTCCAAATCAGTCTGCTGCTGCGGACTTGGACCTTTCCGGCTGCTCTGGTGTGTAATAGCTGCAGCGACACACGGGGTGTACAATGTCACACTCACGGGGTTCGTAGCCATGAGTGCAGGGACTCGACACGTTCTGCATTTTGATAACCAAGGATGAACACTTGTATGGACAGAGTTGACATTGGGGTCATGTCACTGGTTTTCAGCAGCCAGCTGCTTGGTTTGTGGTTGTTTGAGGTTGAGAAACTGCTCGTGAGGTGCCCTTTGGCAGCTCTGTGTGTGTGATCCGTACCTGCCTGCACAGACTGCTGCGGGAGCTGATGGTGGAAGAGGGAAGCAAGTGCAAGAACTCGGGCAGGGAGGAGGAGGCTCCCATGCTGGGGGTGTCTGAGACCTGGGTGACAGAGCTGTCCCCATGAGCATGGGTGCAGGCAGCTGCAGGACACAGGTGATGTGAGAGATGTCTTTGGGTGTGTGAATAGCTCATCTGCACAGATGTGGGCCCCGCAGCTGTTGAGGTGGCGTGTACGTGTTGTGCGTGTCCCTTGTGTGGTGAGAGAAGGGTGATTGGCATGTCCTGGGCACAGCAGGGGGTGTAAAAAGGGCCAGGGGACACTTAAGAGTGACAGACTGTAAGTCACGCAGTTGTGGCATGGACCCCAGCCCGACACGTGGAAGTGGATTGTGCTCCAAACCCTCAGGCCTTCCCAGACTGGCTGATAGTCACAGAATCCCTGAGGCTGGAAAAGGCCTCTCAGACTATTGAGTTCAACCGTTCCCCCAGCAGTGCCAAGGCCACCACCAACCCATGTCCCTAGGTGCCACATCCACATGGCTTTTAAATCGCCAGTAATGGTGACCCCATTGCCACTGCCCTGGACAGCTGTGCCAGGGCTGGACAGCTGATTCAGGGAAGAAATATTCCCAATATCAAACCTAAACCTCCTCTTGTGCAACTTGAGGCCATTTCCTCTTGTCCTGTCAGGTCTTGATGGCCTAGAGTACCTTGTCCAGGTGGTGGGTGGGAAGCTTCCCCACATGCCTCAGGGTGCAGGCAGAGGACACGAGCCTGCTCCGGAGTGCAGACATGCATGGCCTCTTTGCCTCCCAGGCACTGCCCTCTTCATCCTTCATCAGTCTGTGCAGGAGGAGACTGCCTTGTGCTTGGCTGAGGAGGCAGGAGAGAGAGTGGGGGCAGTGCACAAGTGGTGCTCCAGACAGGTGTTCAGAGTCATGGTGGGATGTCCACCTGAACAAGAGGTGTGTCTGTTCACCGAGGCGGTACTCAGATGAAGGGTTTGCTGTGTGCAGGTCTGGCCTAGGGTGGCAGGGGCACACAGGGGTCTTCTGCTCCTGACACCTGTGACCTTGGCTCCAGAAGGGGCTTCAGAGGGACCCTGCTCCTCCAAGATGTGCATCTCAGTAACTTCAGGCCATTGTGGAGGAGCGGAGACTCCAGCCACACCGCGTGAAGTGGTGCTCGCACCCTGGCACGGTGCTGAGTGGAGACAGTGTGGGTGCAGGCAGTGTGCTGGGCTGTGCCGGGACCCCTGGGCTGTCGATAGCACACGTGCCAGGTGGGTCACCAGGACCAGTTGGTGGCCTGGGCTGACATTCAGGCCTGGCAGATGCTGGAGCGGGCGGACAGAGATGCAGGTTGTGCCTCATGTTCAGTGGGAGTGAGGAGCCGGGTGTTTTGTGTGGCTGAGCACAGTCCTGTTCGCCTCGTCTTGTCAGCGTTTATTTGTGTTAGGGTTTACTCAGGGGCCTTCTCAGCAAGTCAAAAATCAAAGTGTTGCAAACAAACTCTTGAACCTGGGTTAAAAACCAAGCGAGGATCTGTTGAGACAGTTGGTGCAGGAGGCAGCTGGCAGTTGGGGCAGCTTGTCCTGGTCATCCTTGAGCAGATCCAGAGAGAGGCCAGCCTGCCCTCTCCAGGGCTCTCCCTGCCTCTCCTCCTTCCCAAGGCCGATCACCGGGTGTGTGTGCCTTGTGCTCCACTTGGAACCCGCCAAAAACCTGCTCTGTGTAGTGAAACAGCCTGAGTGTGTGCTGCCTGCTCCCGTCGGGGAATGCTGAGGGCAGAGAAGGCCTGGATGGTGCTTTATCTGTCACATCTGCCAAAGAGGCCGAGTGCGGCAGAAGTCCCAAGTGGAGGTGACAGCTTTTTTTAGACCCAGTGATGCAGTTGTAAGTACAGGTGTGCTATTACCTTCTGGAAAGGGCTCAAGAATGTATCATTTTCGTCCTGACTGATAAATTGTTTTAATAAAAAAATTACGTCTGCCTAAAAAAGGAAAGGGCAGGTGAAAGACACCGCAGAGAAACGATTCCTCAGGATGGCTATAAATAACCTGGTGTTCCTGCAGCTGACTTGGGGATTATTTGTCTGTAGCTCCTGGAGAAGGAGTGTTCCTAAATCAGCCACGAAAGGTAAACTCCAGGTAGGAGCACCATGTTCTCACCTTTCTTGAACATGATGGATGAATGTGTCGTGGCCTGTGGGTGCTGGTGGCTGCACAGTGCCAGGTTGTGGTTTGTCGCCTCGTGCTCTCTGAGCAGTTTAGCCAGCCCTGTGGGACTGGGACTGGGCTCTTCCCCACAGCTTTGGGCTGCCCAGTGAGGTGAGAGAGGTGAGATGAAGCTTTAGCCTGGAGATGGAGGAAGGGCTGGTGCTGTTGTGTGTCCAGCCTCCCCTAAGGAGTTACGAGGGCCGAACATGAGTTGGGGTGAGGGCAGGTGGGCTCTGGCAGGGCTGTGGAGCCCAGTGCTGCCCCAGCGTGAGATAGATGCTCTGAGGGCTGGAGGCTCTCTGCTCTGGAGGTGTTAACCTCGAGAAGGGAAGGCTTCAGGGACACCTCAGAGATCCTTCCAGGGCCTAAAGGGGCTCCAGGAGGGCTGGAGAGGGACTTGGGACAAGGCCTGGAGGGGCAGGACACAGGGAATGGCTTCCCAGTGCCAGAGGGCAGGGATAGATGGGATACTGGGAAGGAATTCCTGGCTGTGAGGGTGGTTTGGGGGCTGCTGGAGCAGGCAACTAGGAGTTGTGGTTGTGGGGTCGGGGCTGCTGGGGCAGGTCTGGAGCCACCCTCCCTGTGGCCTCAGGTGACACTGCCCAGGTCACTGTGTTTGCTGCCCACTTTTGGGTGTGGTGGATTTGCTGCTTCCCTTCTGAGCCCATCTGAGGTCCCCATTCCTGCCATAGTCTGTGGCCACAGATTTGGCAGGTTTATTACAGGCTCCTGAAGATGCAGAGCTCCCACAGGTTTCTGGTCTCCAAAAATCCTTTATGTTTGTATGTGATAAACATGCAGGAGGTGCTGCTCCTATGGGTCCTGCCCTGGAGCTGGTGTTGGATGGAAGGTCTGACCTCGCCAAGGCGAGTGAGGGACTCAGGTTTGTCAGGAGGGGCTGCTGGCTGCTTCTGGTACTCAAGGTGTCCTCCAGGCTCCTGCTCCTCCTCCAGATGCTCTGTGGCAGGATGGGGGTGTTTCCTCAAGCCATGCCGGATTGCCACAGCCTCTGTAAGCCTATTGCAGCATGCTGCCAGTTCCATAATATGCCATAATTAATTGTGTTTGCGTTCAGCTGGGAGTGTGGCTGATAGCCTGCCGTCAGCTCCACCGCTGCACAGCCTGTGGCGTGCTGAGGGCAGGGCTCGGGGCGCTGGCATGGGCTCTCAGTTCTGGGTCTTGTGCAGCTGCTGCTCCCCAAAAGACTGTCTGGTCCCTAGGGCTTCCCTTGTCCTCCATGCCTCGGGGCAGGGGATGCTGAAGGGGTCTCTGTGCTCCTGCAGGGCAGAAGGGAGGGTTCCAGCCAGCAGTGCCCGGCCTCTTTGCTGCCACACTGCCCTTGGCTCAGCTGCTCCTCCCCACATGGGGCTGCGGCTGCGGCTGCATGCTGGGTCCTCGTGCAGCTCTGTGTCTCTAGATGAGGTAGAAGGGAGGGAAGAAGCATAAATCTCCCTGGAGGGAGCAGGGAGAGTGTAGCAGGATCCTTGGTGGGATCTTGAGTGTGACCTGATGATTTCTCCCCTCTGTCTGCAGATTCCTTTGTGAACAGCCAGGAATGGACCCTGAGTCGCTCAGTGCCTGAGCTGAAGGTGGTGAGTACTCGTGGCTTGTGCCTGGGATACCCCTGCTTCCCCAAACTCTCGAGAAAATCCCGCATTTTCATGTGGCCAGGTGGAAACACACAGAGGCTTCAGCCTCAGAAGGGAGAGAAGAGCTGGAGCTGCCGCCGTGCCAGGGGAGGACTGGGGTTTCTTGGCAGCTCACGCTGGTAGGGGTGAGCCAGAGGTTGTTGATCTGGGAGGGCACTTGGATGTGAAGGTGAAAAGGCACCGTTTGAGCCGCTCAGCCTCCCTGCTGGCCCTGGCAGAACTGTGATGCCTGTCTGGGTGCTGCTGCTCAAGCTGGTGCAGCAGAAGCAGGTGCAGATCCCAGGTGGTGGTTCGGGTACATGTCCCTGGTGGTCATCCCCAGAGCAGCCGTCCTGGCATGGGAGGTGTCACTGCTCCTTCAGAGCCTCACTGATCTCAGCTCTGCACTGGTGCTTCCCCTGCCTCTGCCGAGGTGTCCCTGCCCTGGAGGGGTGCTGCAGGATGACACTCACCTCTGTCCTGCCGAACTGAGGGGATGAGGCTCTCCGGATCTGTCAGTGCAGGGTGGGTTTCCCCAGGACACACCGTTGTGAGGCTTCACCAGCTCCCTGTGGGGTGTGGTGTCTGTGGTCAGGGGGCTGCCCCCGACCCCCTTGCCCCTGGCACAGCCCCTGCAAGTGGGACAGGGTCAGTGTTGCAGGCTCTGGGGTGGCCAGGAAGTGGTGTCGGGGTGGGCAGGGTGCTGCAGGTGCTTCAGTTATTGGTTCCTCTCTCTGCTCTTCCTGCGCTGTCCATGCCAGCCCTCAGCTCCCTTTGCAGGCTCCTGGCGTGTGCCCTTCAGCTCTTTCTCTTGCTTTTGCAAGATTAACTTTTTTCAATATTAGTTCAAGAAACAAAAGAACAAAATTCTTCTTGCAAAACATTCCAGCACCATCCTGCCACAGTGTCTCTTACCTGCAGTTAGTGAGAATCAAACCAAACTTTGAATGTTCATTTGTTAGTTTACCTGTGAAATGCATTTTTAAAAACATTTTCACAGCTGTTTGGGTGTTGCTGCCTGATGTTGAGACTCTGCAAGGCTGCAAAGCTGTGCTGCCAGCTAAACCATCCCAAAGCTTTTAGTTCTTTCTCAAGTGGCACAGCCCTTGCCCCAGGTTTTGCATGACCTCTGGGGATCCCTGTTGCTCCAGGGTTTCATCTGGACAGAGCAGTCCTTCTAAAAGCCTGGAGGCCTTTTGGAGCCCTAGTTTAGAGTGACAGAACCATTTGGGTTGGAAAAGCCTTTGGAGATTGTTGAGTCCAGCTGCTTCCCCAGCACTGCCAAGGCCATCTCTGACTGTGTCCCCAACATATCCACATCCACAGAGCTTTTAAATTCCCCCAGGGATGGGGACTCCACCCCTGCTGTGGACAGCCTGTGCCAGGGCTGGCAACCCTTTCCAGGAAGGAATTTTCCCAATATCCAACCTGAACCTCCCCTGGCACAGCCTGAGGCCGTTCCCTCTCCTCCTGTCCCTGCTCCCTGGGAGCAGAGCCCGACCCCCCCGGCTGCCCCCTCCTGTCAGGGAGCTGTGCAGAGCCACAAGGTCCCCCCTGAGCCTCCTTTCCTCCAGGCTGAGCCCCTTTCCCAGCTCCCTCAGCTGCTCCTGGGACTCCAGACCCTTCCCCAGCTCTGTTCTCTTCTCTGGACCCGCTCCAGTCCCTCCAGTCTTTCTTGTCATGAGGGGCCCAACACTGACCCCCAGCAAGAAATGCTGCCAGGCTTCACTCCCTTCCCATTTTCAAGCAGCTCTGTGTCCTCTATCTCTCCTGCAGGAGTTGAGGGTCTCGCTGCTCTCCCTGCTTGTGTTCCCAAGCATTCAGGATACTTTCTCCAAGGTTTTTGAATCATTTGATGTATTTAAGATATGTTCAGCAGTTTTCCCTCCCTCAGTTTTCCCTCAAAGCTCCCTCCCAGTGCTGCAGGCCAGGAGGAGGCTGTGACTGAGCAGTTCCTGCAGAGGGGCAATGACAGTGCCTCCTCGCAGGACTTGTCCCCTGCACCTGGCTCTCGGCAGTGCCAGCACAGTGCCGACTGTGTTCCCGCATTCTCCCAAAAACCATGGACCAGAGGTTCCCACAGTGCTTGCACACCTTGTTTGGCTCCAGATTGCTTCCTCTCAGGGGCTATGTTCCTCAGGATCGTCAGTTCTGTGGCTGGTTTGAAGCTCCAGGTGAGCTCAAGGACACGGCAGAGCAGCAGGGTTTTGGTGAGATGCAGGTCAGGGTTTGTGCGATGTGCAGACCAAGTGTAACTGCAGCCTCCATCCCAGTGTTGGAGCTAAATGCCTTTGGAGTGTTTATCTTTGGCATGGAATGGCACCCTCGCTGCTGGGCAGCCTCGGGAACTGCTCCATTGGCACAGGAGCCGTGGCCAACCTGGCACTGAACCCCTGAGCTGCCAGTCTGGAGCTGGGCTCTCCAGAGGTTCTTCTGTGAGACCTTCTTTAGTACTCCCACCTGGAGTGCTGTGCCCATGTCAGGGGCCCCCAGCAAAACAAAGACATTGACCTGGAGTGAGTCCAGAGGAGGCCATGGAGGTGCTCTGAGGGCTGGAGCCCCTCTGGAGCCAGGCTGGAAGAGCTAGGGGTGTTCAGCCTGGAGAAGAGAAGGCTCTGGAGGCCTTAGAGCCCCTTCCCCAGTGGGTTGCAGCCCAGCCCATGTTCTCTGTTCTGTCACCTGTCTGACGGTGCTGTCGGGCTCTGTAGTTGCTGCGGCAGGTGACGGAGGTGGCAGTGGTGTGAGCGGCGTGGGCGTGCCCTTGGGAGCCCGCTGCCCGGCGCTGCCGCACGCTGGCTCCGCCGGCACAAGGGGAATTGGCAGCAGGGCGGTGTCCTGCGCTCGGTAGCATGGTCTGTGCCAGTGGTCAGAATGCTGGCAGCCCCAGTGCTGGTGCCTCTCTGCTTCTCACTGGGAGCGTGTGCATGGCCCAGGGCAGGACACTTGGCCAGACCCAGAGCAGCGGGAGCGCCTGGCTGAGAGCTGGAGAACCTGTCTGGTGGTGACTCACCTGCCATGCTCATCCCAGTGCCTGGAAAAGTTTGGCTGTAAACTTCCCGTGGTGGCAGAGGCAGCTTTTGTGTTGGTAGCCACTCCTCATCCCATGTCTTCGGCACTGGTGTGGCCATGTGAGCGCAGCTGTACAGAATCACAGAACCATTAAGGCTGGAAAAGCCCTCTAAGATCATCAAGCCCAACCATCAACCAGTACCACTGTGTTCGGCACTAAACTATATCCTCAAGTGCCACATCCACATTTTTTGAACACTTCCAGGCATAGTGACTGGGTTCACCTTCAGCTGAAGGTGACCCCTTCCCTTTTTGTGGAACAATTTACTTGATATCCAGCCTAAACCTCCCCTGAAGCAATTTGAGGATGGTTCCTCTTGTCCTGTCATTAGTTACTTGGGAGCAGAGCCCAATTCCCACCTGGCTGCACCCTCCTGTCAGGGAGTTGTGGAATGAGAAGGTCCCCCCTGAGCCTCCTTTTCTCCAGGCTGAGCCCCTCCTTCTCCCTCAGCTGATTCTCATCAGACTTGTGCTCCAGACCCTTCAGTACAGACCTGGTCCCACATCTAAGTGGCATTAAACGGTCAGGAAGATGCTGACAGTGGGCAGAGCTGGGCTCTCTGCCTGACCCATCCTGGGACGCCCACCTGCATTTCACAGCAAATCTGAGGGTGCTGCAGTCAGATGTGCTTCTGCCAAATTAAATTCAGTGCTCAGTAGCTTTGTCCTTCAGTTTGGTTGAACATTGGTGCTGGGTGTTTCCGTGTGCTGGGAGGTGCACGTGGTGCTGCCGTGGTGCTGGTGCCTCAGGCGTGAGCACACGCTGAGCCTGTACCCAACGTGTAGCTGGTCTCTGCTCCCCTTCTACTGGCAGCTGCTGTCCAGAGCTGCAGCACCCCAAAACTGAGGATCTGTGGGTTTGGAGAAGAGGGTTTTCTCTTTCTGGCTTGACTTGGGACAGCAGGTGTTCCCTGAGGAGCAGAAGGGCTGTGGGAAGAGCTGATGTGGCTCTGACAGGCTGTGCCTGTTCAGGTGAGGACGAGAATACCCACTGCCCTCTGTCCAGGTGGCTGCGCCGCAGTCTCGGCTGCTCTCTGCCCAGCTGAGCCCAGTCAGTGTCCCCTGGCCTTCCACCGAGCACTGGGCTGGGTCATACCGTCCCTGTGTCCTCTGAGGGACCCCTGTGCCTCTCATCAGTGTGTGCCCAGGCACTGGTGGCATCACCTCACGGAGATGGCCTCGTGTACAGGGACATGTGCTGGGCACACAGGTGACATGTGCGTCTGTTCCAGGGCATTGTGGGGAACCTGTCCAGTGGCAAGTCGGCCCTGGTGCACCGCTACCTGACTGGCACCTACGTGCAGGAGGAGTCTCCGGAGGGTAAGGTCTGGTTCCTAGGGTGCCTGGGGATGGGCTGGGTCCTCACTCCGCTCCGTGGTGCTGAAGGTGATCCCAGTCCCTGCACCTCCTCCACCACTGCTGTGATGCTCTGCAGCTCCCCTGGCCCTCGTTTGGGGTGTCCCCTGCTTGCACTTTGCTTACTGACCAGCAGCTTTGCTCCCCGAAGGTGGCCGGTTTAAGAAGGAGATCGTGGTGGACGGTCAGAGCTACTTGCTGCTGATTCGAGATGAAGGGGGCCCCCCTGAACTCCAGGTAGGAGACCTGTCCTTCCTGTGGTCCCTCCCCACCTGTCCTGTTGGAGGGACCGGGGGTAGGTGTGTGCTGGCTGAGCCTGGTGTGCAGCTGCCCTTGCTGGCTGCTCCGGGCCCGGGTCCCCAGCTGCTTGTCCGCACTGTAATCCTGCCGCGTCTCTTCAGTTCGCTGCCTGGGTCGATGCAGTGGTGTTTGTCTTCAGCCTGGAGGATGAGATCAGCTTCCAGACCGTCTACAACTACTACCTGCGGCTCTGCAGCTACCGGAACACAGCGGAGGTGCCGATGGTGCTGGTGGGCACACAGGGTGAGAGCGGCGCCTGGGCTTCCCCCACACCCCCGGCCTTGGGCGGGAGCGCTGGTGCCGTGTCCCGCTGGCCTGAGAGCGCGGGGTGCCAGCCCCCTGAGCACATCGGGGATCCTGCTCTGTGAGCCCTACGTGGGGCTGAGGGACGATGCTGAGCCCCAGCCCAGGGCCCTGAGGAGGGAGTTCCTGCTCAGACCATCTCAGCTTCCCCAGAGAGAGCTGCCTCATTCCATGGAACCACTTTCCTCTTGGAAATGGCACGATACCCTGGTGCTGCCTCCCCCAGCTCTGCCAGCACAGGCAGGAGGGAGCCTGGGGCTGAAGAGTTTTCTGTGTGACGGTAGAGAGCAGGAGCAGGACATGGATGGGGGGAAAAACTGTCCTGGCAGGACAGTTTCTGAGCTCTGTGTGACCTGTTCCTGGCCAGAAGAAGCTCTGAGGCCAGGAAGACAGGCAGGAGCAGCGGGAGGGAGTCACAGGGGGTCTGCTCCAGACCCTGTATTAAAAGCAGAATAAAATTGTTAAACTTTGGATATTTAAAGATCGTTGAATGAGTGTTAGGACAGAATGATCTTGGCTCAGGAATGGGGTGGCAGCATGCACTATGGAGGTGCAGGAGCGGGCCAAGTAAGGGGGTCAGTGGCTGTGGTTGTCCCAGACATGGAACCAGGTGAGGTCCTAGCCTTGATGTGGTACAGTCTCACAACCATCTGGAGAGCCCGAGGAGGGCTTCCTCACAGTGCAGGTCCCAGTTCTTCGACCCCTCCTGAGAGGGTGCGTTTGCCCTGGGCACTTGTCCCTTGCTTGTCTTCAAGGAGTTGGATTCCTCTTTGGAAGGAAGTTTTTCCAAAACAGGCAAGCACTTGGTGGCCATCTGGGATACAAATTGAGCCTGTATTTTAGAGCTGTCCAGCAATGCCTTAGCTGTGGGGACGTCCCAGCAGAGCTGACTTTTTTTGTTAAACCAGGAGGATTTCTCACTTGGATTCTTTATCATGTAGGGCTTGGTCATAAGGCCTAAAATGGTGGAGACTGACAAATGAATTTTATTTGGCAGCTGGGGCTGCCTGGCCTTGGTTCCCACACCTTGCAGAGGTGTTCTAGCTCTGTCTGCTGAAATGTCGGTGGCTTGGGTGGGTGGTTTGGGAAACTGAGTCAGGTTCATTTACGGAGATTCATCCATTTTTCTGCAAACGTGGGACTTTGTGATCGCAGGCGTTTATGGGGCAGTACTCTGGAGGTGGTTCCTCTGTGCAGAGAGAGGCGGGAGAGGCCAGAAGTGTCGTGGGACCTGTGGATAGGTGGGGCAGGGTCCTTGCCTTTCAACCCCCTGTCCCTTTGGTTTGCAGATGCAATCAGCGCCACCAACCCCCGCGTCATCGACGACTCCCGGGCACGGAAGCTCTCCAACGATTTGAAGCGCTGCACCTACTATGAGACCTGTGCTACCTACGGCCTGAATGTGGAGAGGGTCTTCCAGGACGGTAACTGCAGCCATGTCAGGGTGTCCGGGCAGGACAGGGCAGCGGTGAGGTCTCACGGAGGGGTTTGTGCTGCCCAGGCCCGGGGCCTCAGGCCCCCGCTCGTGTGCGGTGCCGCTGCTTTACACACACGGATCTGGTGTGGGGAGCAGGACGCGCTCTGGGCGCAGGGGATGTAAGGACCCCATGTGTGCCATGTGGGTGTGCGTGAGGGGCCACAGAATGGGGCTGGGCAGCAGCTTCTGCCACTCTGCAGGGGCTGCCCTGTGGGTGGGTGCTTGTTCCAGAGAGCAGAGAGGCTGCAGGGGACAGTTGCACCCCCACAGGGCAGCAGAGCAGTCTGTGAGCCTGTGAGGACTTGGGGGGTTGCAGAGAGGGGCTTGGTGGCCTTGATGTGGAGGAGAGGAGGAGTCACAGCAGGACTTGGGGGTGCTGGAGCAGGAAAGCAGCACGTGGGACAGCTGTTCCTCATGGGAACAGTGTGGGAGAGCATTCCTGCTTAGGCTTGGAGAGGCGTCTGCAACACAGTGATGCTGAGGGGCACAGGGAACCTGCACCATCTCCTGGGAGTTTGCAGTCTGCTTAAATAAACTGTGACCTTGCCCTAAAGGGAATTGTGTGTTCCCTGTAGTGACAGGACAAGGGGGAATGGCCTGAAGCTGACGGGATGAGGTGTTTCTGGCATGGGTAAGTGATTCTTCCTAGTGAGCACTGGTGAGTCATGATGCAGCTGGTTTGGCATCTGGTGGATCCTGGTGCAGCTGGTTTGGGATCTTGTGGAGTCCTGGCAGTCACAGACTCCGTGAGGACCTTGCCTCACATGGTAATCCAGTTTCCATCAGGCCTTGTGTTTACATGACATCTTCCACACAAGTTGCCACCCCAGATCCCAGCAGACCTGCCCCGGGCAGGCTGGGAAGGATGTCCACTCCCCACAGCAGGAGCAGGAAGAGCTGCTTTCAGTGCCGAGGTTGCTTGCTTGCCTCTGCTGTGTGCAGTGTGTGCTGCACCTCTGTTCCCAGAGAGCCCTTCCCTGCCACTGTCCTCTGTCACAACCAGTGGCCGCTGACCTTTTTGGGGAGCAGGTCAGTGTGCTGGCATGAGAGCTTGAGGGAGTGACCGCCCTGCCTCTTGGTGTTCACAGGCGGCTCTTCCCACACACGCACGTGGTGCTGCAGAGTGTGGGGGATGCTCCAAGATGGAGAAACTGGGATCTGCATCTTCACCAACTGCACGGGGGTTCTCCAAGGACTGGGTGGCCCTGGCTGTTGTGCCACCACAGCTTGGGCAGGAGCAGCAGAGACCCTATTCCTCAGAGCAGGTCCTGGGTGTCCAGTCTGTAGCCTGGAGCTGTGTGTGGTTGAGCTGTGCCACATCTGGACTGAGCACGTTGCAGTGTGTACCTGGTGGTGTTGAGGCTTTTGTGGCCGAGGCTGTGTCTGGGCAGTCAGGCTGCTGAAGGACACATGGCAGGAGAATGGGGGTCGCTTCCTCCTTGCTGGTGTCTTGTGTCCTGGCAGAATTCCCCCTGCAGGTGCTGCTCGCTGTATGGGAATTGCGCTCCTCCACCCTTTCCAAGTCCGCAGATGTCACAGTGACTGCTGCGGTGAGAGGATGGGATTTTAGTATTGCCAGGTATTGCCAGGAGGTGGCCCTGGCACAAGCAGGGACAGTGCCCTAGGCCGGGCTGTGTCCTGCAGTGTCCGGTCAGCTTCAGGACTCCCTGAGGTGAGCCTGCCCTGAGGAGTGGTTGGCATGGTCCCCTCACGGCAGAGCTCCACTGGGGTGGGGGCTGGTGTGGAACGTGCCTTCTGCCCTCTTGGCTCCAAAGAGGTCTGGTTAAAGAACGTTCTTCTCAGGATTGCCCTCACAATCCCTGTGTGCAGAAATCTGGGATTCAGCAGATGCCAGGACGGTTTGCAAGGAGCCATCAGTGTGAGGGCGCCTCAGTTCTTGGGCTTCACTTCAGGATGCTTCTGTGCCAAGCAAAGGTCAGGAAACAGGTTGTCAAGAGCCCCTTGGCCACAGTCACCTTGGTGATGTTCCTGAGGAAAAGGAGGAATGACCCAGACCCGGTCCTGGAGGGCACAGGAGGGACAGCAGCTGTGCTGCCCCGTGCTGTGGGTGACTTCTTGAGCTTCACCTCTGCTGCAGATCCCGAGTGCACGGTCCTGCCTTTCCTCTACCCGGAGCACTGGAGAGGGCAGGAGAAGATGGCCAGCAGCTCCATGGCCCAGGACCCGGGGCTGGGGTGCTGGTGGCTTTGCTGCTCTCCATCCTCCCTCTCGAACACGGGGCTGCAGGCCTGGGCTCCAGTGTGAACTCCCTGGGAGGCTCTGGATCGCCTGCCCAGGGGTTTGTTTGGGTTTCTGTGGCCCAAGTGGGACAGCAGATGTCCCTCCTGCTCAGGTGTGACACTGCTCCTGGCCATCAGGGTGATGGACAGCACTGATTGCCATGTCTTCCGGGACAGTGCGGGGATGGACGTGAGGGAGGGCTTGGCTGGACCATGTCAACAAGAGGCCAAGAGCTTGTGCACAAGGGTGCGCAGGGCCTTGTGCGTCTGTAAGGTGACACCCTGAGGGGTTCTCTGCAGAATCCTTGGTGGGTCACTGGGGACCTTTGTGTTCTCTTGCTCTGTCCAGACTTGGAGTGCTGGGTTTGCTTTGAAACGCTGAGCGATGCTCGGGTGCTGGTGCTCACAGTGACATTGGGCAGTGGGGCTGCTCAGGCTCTGCAGGCAGGGCACGCCTCCCTGGGTGTACAGCAGAGCTGCGTGTGGCAGCCAGGGAAACTGCAATAAGCGAACAATCCCAAAGACTGGTGTCAGGGATGGCAGAAATTATCCCAGAAAAGTCTGACTTGATGTGCAGGAAGTAGAAGAGCCTGGGCATGGCATGCAGAAAGGTGAAGGTCACGTCAAGGTGCCTCATTTCAGGACTGGGGAGATGTTATCCCTCCTGTGTGGTCTCGCTGGCCTCATGGTTAATTCCTTATTAGCAATAGTGGTGTGGGATAACTGATGGGCAGAGCCTCTGTCGGGATCCCTGCCCACAACAGCAGTGGCTGAGGGTTTTTTCTGGATATTTCCTGGCCCCTGGGGGGCCTGAGCTCACAGTGTGCCCTGCCAGCACTGGGACAGGAGATGTTCCCACAAAGAACATGGGATGCAGGTGGTTGGAGGGGAGGAAGGAGCTGGGGAGAGCAGGAAAGCAGCAGATTAATATGGTCTGTTTGGTGGGTGCAGGATGGGTTCCTGCTGTTTCTGGAACTAATGTTTAGCTTGGGGGTCTGGACAGGCTCTCGACTTTGTGGGAACCCAGCGGTGGCCCCATGGACCTTGGCTGTGTCTGAGCAGGACACGGCACCGTGGCCGCGAAGGTGCCAGGACTCTGCAGCTGCTCTTGGCATCTGACCTTTCCAGGCAGGTTCAGTCACACCACAGGTGTGGTGCAACATCTTTTCTCCTGGAAAAGGAACATGGCAGCTCCATTATTGCCTGGGCGCATGGTATGAGGCATGCTGGGGTGGGCATGGTACGTTCCCAGTGCCTGCAGTTGCATTCATCTGGAAGATTCTTCCTTCTGTGATTGTGGGGGTACCTGGTCAGTGTGCAGGAGAAAACCAGGAATGACGATGTGTTCTTCTGAATTCCCAGCAGCCCATCTCATTTGCTGTCATGCTTTTGGTCAAGGTGTTTATTTCCAGAAAAAGCAGGAGGTTGGGAAGGTTGGAATGCTATTGTGGGCTGTTGGGATCAGGCAGTGAGTTCACAGGAACGGGGAGAGTAGTTCCTCGGGTTAATTTTCTGAACACCTAGAGCCTGTGAGGGTCACAAGGGCCCAGACTGATAGAGGTGGCATTGCCCAGGCAGTTCAGTCCAGTGCAGTCCCTGCATCCTGGAGCTGCTGTGAGGGATGACTGAGAAGTGACTGACTGCCCAGGGATTCTCCTGCAGCAGCCCAGGCTTGTAGTGTCTCCATGGTGTCCATGGGAAGTCACTGTTCTGCGTGATGCCCAAGAGGGCAGGTGGCCTCTGGGGACTCGGCCTGAGCAGTGCAGGTAGCCTGCCCTGCGCCTGCCCTATGGCTGGGCCCTGTGGCAGCAGGATTGCCACTTGGGTGTTCTGCTGGATCCTCCCTGTGAGTGGGGGGGCACAGTTTGAGCCCGAGATGTTGGCATCAGTCAGGGGAAGGGCCTGGGTCTCCCTGAAGCCCTCCAGAAATCTGTGGGTGGAGGAAGCTGCTTTCTGGACTCTGACCCTGTTCCTTTCTCCCTCTTGCAGTGGCTCAGAAGGTGGTGGCTCTCCGGAAGAAGCACCAGCTATCCATCGGCCCCTGCAAGTCCCTGCCCAACTCACCCAGCCACTCATCCGTCTCCGCAGCCTCCATTCCTTCTGTCCACATCAACCAGGTGGGGAACGGGAATGCGGGAATGGGGAAAGCCAGGGACCTCTTGTGCTCTCCACACCCTCAGCTCAGTACCCAACAGTTCAGCCTTAGGCTCATACCACTGCCCTGGGCTGGCTCTTTGGAACAGCAGAGTGGTGTCACCCTGGTGCTTCTTCCATAGCCCAGAGCAGCTGTGGCTGCCCCATCCCTGGAAGTGTCCAAGGCCAGGTTGGAGCAACAGGACTTGGAGCACCCTGGGATAGTGAAAGGTGTGCCTGCCCATGGCAGGAGGTGGAATGGGATGTACTTGAAGGTCCCTTCCAACCCAAAGCACTGCATGATTTGGTGATTCTGTGACAGTTAGATTCTTGCCCTGAGGTCAAGTTTCATGTCTAAACCGTTGGGTGTGGCTCACGGTGCCCAGACTGTCTCGTGCTTTGGCAGACACACAGCAGAGCGAGAGCGGTGCGTGGGGAGCTCCTGGGCAGCACAGGGGTTGTGAGAGGGTCGTGCTCTGGCTGCCCCAGCTGGGCGGGCACAGCTGCTCACGGTCCGGCTTCCCCTGGATTCGGGAAGCTGATGGTCTACGTGCACGTGCATCTGAGGGCTTCTGAGGGGATGTATCTGTGGAGAGGTGAGCTCAGTGGTGAGCTGAAGGAGCAGAACAGGGAAGGAGGTTCCCTCCCTTCTGCCAGAGGAGGGGCTCTGTGCTGTTGGTAAGGGTTGCCAAGGGCTTGGTGCTGGGAGGATGGTGGTGCTGTGCTGTCTGGGTGACTGGCGAGGAAGAAAGGAGAGACCCTGGGCTCCATGGCTCCCCAGGGCACTCAAGCCAACAGACTCCATCTCTGGAGCAAGTGGCATACAGAATCACAGCACCTGTGACCCGGACTGCAGGAAATCTGCCTGTGGCTGAGGGACAGCACGTGCAGCTGATGGGTTTTCCATAAGGGGATTGCATTTGAAACTCTGGGTGTATCAGAAACTCCCAGCCCTGGGAGGACTCCTGGTCCCCCACCACGGGAGCCTGTCCCTGCACAGACCTGAGCCATATCTGCAGCCACGAGCTGGACCATTACATGGGGAATTTTCAAATATCTCTTGTGAAGTTCATACCTGATTGTAGGGGCTTCTAAAGCTGGATTGCAAGTAGGTGGGTGCAGGTTTTTGCAGAGACCTGTGCCAGCTCCCTGGTGCTCCAGGTCACCTGGACACCAGCAAATTCGGGTGAAGTCTGTGTGCAGATGGATGGGCTGCTGGGGAAGGCTGCAAAGCCAGGTTCTGTCAGAGCATGCTTGTGTCCAGAAAACTGGGGACAAGTTCAGTGGGAGACATCCAAGGTGGAGAGCAAAGTCCCAGGGAAATACAGATTTGAGTGTTTCTGGTAATCTGAGGGTTTTATTAGCAAACTATGTACAGGATGAGCCTGGCTGGGAAGGAGAGGCCTCCTGTGCTGGAAGGGAAGCAAGAGGCTGATGGCCAAGGTCAGCATTTCTCAAGGGAGCTGGACACTTGTTCAATGTTTTCTTCTATGTCCGAAGTATGAGTAGAGTCCCAATAAATATGTGCCGTTGGCACTGGCCGTGCCGGGCAGGCAGTGTGGCAAAGGGTGGGGTTTCCAGACCCCCTGGGTCCCCCAGTCTGAATCCAGTCACTCATGTGACTGTGCATGGAACCTGAAGGAGTAGCAAAAGTGTGTGGGAGGGAAGAGACCCCAACACAGGAGGAAAGTAAGCACTTGACTGATTTAGCTGAGGAATGAGTGCAGAGATAGGTCAAACCTGACCTAAAATACACAGGTGTGACATGAAAGAGCTCCTTAAGGAAAGGCAGCACTGGAACCAAAGGGGTGGATTTAGGACTGACTACGGGGAAGCAAATTTTGGAAGAATTTTCTAACTGCATGTCATGAGCTTTGTGAGGTGTTTGCTCAGCGCCGTCCCTGCTTTCCTCTCCTTTCCTTCCCACAGAGCACCTCTCAGCACGGCTTGCAGATGACGTCTGTGTAGAGGTGAATTCTGGCTGCCTGCTCGGGGACAGACCTTTGCTCTCTGTACCTTGCTGTGCTCCTGGCTTGGCTGGAGGGACGTAGGGAGCTGTGGTAGGAAGCAGAGCTGTGAAGGGAAGTAACGCAGCGTGCAGCTCACAGGGATTGTGGCTCAATGGCCGGTGCCCCCTCCCCGGACCTCCTCTGTGCCTGTCCAGTGCCGTGTCCCTCCTGCCCTCAGCAAACCTGGGCCCCACAAGGGCGATCAAAGTCAGTTTGTGTTCCCAGGGTCTCGTGTGGCCCCACCACAAACCCCCTCAGTGCCAGTGACCCATGCAGCGATCTTTGCCCTGGTGCTTGCACGTCTCTTCCCCATTACTAAAGAGACTTCTAAAAGTAGTGAAGCAGTGGTGAGTGATCCTAAAATGCCGTGGAGTATTTCCCTGTTCTTGCATGGGCTAGGAAGTGAGGTTCTGGAGCTGCTCCCCGCTGTCCTCAGGGAAAATCCATCTGGCTTTGGGAAACAAATTCACCCATAACTGATGGTTCTGACAGGGAACTGGGCAGAGCAGCCCACACAGGTGTGTGCTCAGCCTGCCCATGTGGGAGGGCACAATGCCCAGGTGGGTTTTGGGGAGCAGTGCCCTGGTGTCCCCTGCTCCTGGCATGGTGGGGCAGCTCTGGGAGGGGGTGGACAGGCTCGCCCTGCCAGAAAGGACCAATGGGAGAGTGACGAGGTGTTTGTGGAGTGGAGCTGAGCTCTGTCGTACCTGTAGGCCTGGGGCTCTCACCAGGGTTTCTCGTTTGCCTTTGCAAGTCAAAGAGCAGTGGGCATAGGGAAAACGGGGGAAAGGCTCTCAAGGAGGAGTTTAGGAGCACAGGACTTAACATGGAGATGAAGTGGAGAGAAGCCAGCTGAAAAACACAATTAGCTTTCGTTTGCCTTGTGCCGCAGGTATCAGTGTGCATAAGTGAGACATGCACTTGGGACAGAAGGATCCTCTTCCCTTCCAGTACTGCCTGGGAGGGCAGGAGGACTTCCTGGAGCAGTGGGACCGGCATTTGGGGGCAGGAAGAATCCCTGGAACAGTAGGATTGGCATTTGGGGGCAGGAGGAGCCCCTGGAACTGGGATTGGCAGTACTGTTCTGGGCCTGGTCTGCAGGGACAGCTCTGTCCTCTGGAGCTGCCGGTGGAGGAGGCACTTTTCTTGGAAGGGGAACAAAGGGAGCCCCACGAAGGGCTTCTTACAGTAGGTAGGAGCTGGGAGCCAGCCCTGCCCCTTCTCTTGTTCTGGGCGCAGCTCTTCTGGAAGTAGCTTGACGCTACTGGCTGAGCCAAACTAACATTTTTGGCAATGGTCACTGCTTGTCTGGTCTGTCAGTTGGACCAGTCCAGCGTGGTTACTGGGAGCGGACGGACTCCAGAGCACCCTGGTGATTTTGTTGCCCATCTGTCTGGAGGATTTCCCTCTCCTGGGACAGGGCTGTTGTGGATGTGTCCTGGTCTTCTTGCACAGTGGATGATCATCTTGGGAACCAGCCAAAGGCCCTGGTTTCGTTTCTGCCTTTGGGAGTTTGGGGTTTTTTCTCTTATTCCGCAGCAGTGCCTGGAGGACATTGCTCCATCCGTGGAGACAGGAAGGGAGCTGTAGGAGCAGGTCAGCCCTGGTCAGGGTTTTCCACCAGCTCTCACGAGTCACTGTCTGTGTTCAGTGGGTCTCTGACCCTGGGTACTGCGGTCAGCATCAACCTGGTTCTCTGCTACAGCAGGAGCCAGGGCCAGCCCTGGAGTCCTGCACTTCCTTGGGGACACAGATCTGTCCCTTTGGCCTTCCCAGCGGCTTGAGGGGTGTGGGTCTGCACCCCCTGGAGCAGGCACCTTGTATTCCCCAGAACCCAGCAGCCCCAGGGAAAGCTCTTGCCTGCTGCCTTGGGCTCTCCTCTCTGTATCCTGCACACGCCTATTGCTGGGTGAACAGGTTGGATGGGTTTGGGAATCCCACTGCTCACTTGGCCCTGACTCCCACCTTGCTGCCTCCTGGCAGCTCCTGGCCCTTGCCTGCAGGGAGGGGATGGGAGTTTCTCGGGCCAGTGGGTGCTTGCAACAACTGCAGAGTTGTTCTACCTGATTTCCTCACTTTTGCTGCCCCGTTCTCAGTCTTTCTTCAGGGCCTCTGGGATGCCTTTGGGAGTTCCCCAGGCTGTGGGTGAGTCACTGTTGTGTTTGCTGTGGGATGGCAGTTTGTCTTTCTGCCAGGAAACTGGTTCCCAGCAGCTGGCAGGAGGTACCACAGGTACCCCGGGCAGGTACCTGGCAGGCTGGTGGAGGGAGCTGGGTGTCCCCCTGGGCCTTGGGAGCTGCTGCCATCCCCGCTGTGCTCTGGGCTGCCTGGGGTCACGGCTCTTCTCGATGGCCTTGGTCTGCCTTCCTGCATGGGCTCTTTGGGGGCACTGGGAGGGCCTTCATCCAGAATTCAGTGAGAGATCAGATCAAAGAGGTGGAAAATGAAAGTTTGCAAGTGAAATGAAGCCCCAAGGGCAGCTCACCCGAGCTGGTAGCAGTGCTCACTGGCCTGTTGTGGCACGTTCCGTCAGTTCGGGAGCTGCGGCAGCAGGCATTGGCGTTTCCTTGTGGAAGCCCGTGTCCCGTTGCCTGCTCAGCTCATGGTGCCCACGTTCCATGGTCCATATGCTCTTCTGGCTTCTCCCCTCTTCCTGCAGACGCCGGGGTTGGTGTTCGCTGTTTGTGTGTGCTCTTCCACTCAGAGCCCTTCCCAAGTTACTTGTTCTGTCTCAGGCCTTGTTACAGCAGCAGCTGCTGCCCCTGAACTCCAGCTGCGTTTTGCCCGTCCCAGGCACCTCTGGCACTGTTGGTGCTCTTCCACCGGTTACACATTAACAGGAAGGATTTGTCCCAAGTGTTTTACCAAGTTTCCAGTTCCCACTGTGTTCTCAGATTCCAGCGGTGACCACAGGTGGTTGTTCAGGTCCACCAGCAAAGTACCTGCCAATAGCAGAGACGTGGTACCAGCCCAGACCTGTCATCTTGTCAGGGTTCTGCCACATCCCTGAGACTTGTCCTGTGTCCCTGGATCCCACAAAGTTCTGGAGCTCCCTGCTCCAGCGGAGTGGTGGTGGCACTCTCTATCTTTGAGGGGAGGGGCTTTCTCCTCTGCCCCTCCCTCACCCCAAGCTCCCCAAACTCGTGGGAGCTTGCCTTCATAGCCTAGTGTGAGCCATCTGCCAGTCCCAGAGCCCTTCCTGAGGTCTGGCTGTCTGTGGGATATGGGAGGCTCAAAGGCCGGTGTTCTTTGTCACTCAAGGACAGTAACCTTGGCTCCAACACCAGGCAGAGTTACAGGCTAAGGAAAGCTATTCTGGCCAGACAGAAATGACACACAAGACTGCAGGGAGTAAGTAAAACATAAACCAGGGTGTAGCAAAATTTCTTCCTTGAAGCTTTAGTGTCCACCACCTGCATCCACAGGGTTTGTTCCAGCTGCTCTGGCAGGAGCTCAGCCTCCTCTGAACTGGCTCCTCCCCACAGTCACAGCATCATGAACCTGCTGCCAAGGTCACCGACACATGCCAGGCATGGCCAGGAGCTGATCTTGGAGGGGCACTGCTCCATGTGGCAGGTTGTCTGTGCTGCGGCTTCCTCCTTCTCTTCCTAACACTTGGAATATTTCACTTTCTTTGAGCTAGTTCACCCATGATGAATCAGTTAAACACAGACTGCGCATGTGCACACTCGGTGGCCCTGGCTCTCTTCCCCTGCAGCTCTTCCTTCATCGCAGCACCTGCGGAACTCCTGTGTGTGTTTTGGACCCAGGGGTCACAGGAGCTCTCTCAGTTGAAGGCTCAGAAGTCTCTGGCAGGTGACATGTTGCTTTGCCCCTTTGGTTCCTTGGTGATCCCCCCTTCCCTGGGACTCAGCAGCAGAACCTTCTTGTCCAGCGCAGGGTTCCTCAGCCTGCAGAGGAGCTCCCTGGCTGCATTCCCTTCTCTGGACAGAGTTCCCAGCCTCTTTTACTTGTGCAAAAGCACAGCCAGACCAGGTTCCCTCTCATTCTGTGTTTCAGGACTCCAGAAACGTTCCTGTTTCCAGACAGGCTGGGATGGTCCAAGCCACCCAGGCTGGGATGGTCCAAGCCACCCACCTGCTCACAGCATGGAATTCCTGTCCTTGCTCTGCCTCTGTGAGGAGGAAGCTGAAATGCTGCTTGGGTGGCTCTTTCCTCTCTTAAGTTCTCACTGTGTGTCTTCTCCCATTTCTCTTGTCAAAGATGAGGGGATCCATGGCTTGGGTGAAGGTTGCACCTCTCTCTGAGCCTGGGCTGTGGGTCATGGTTGCTGCTCTGTCTGTGCAGCCCCTTGCACACTTCCAACATTCCTGAACTGCTTGTCTCAGAATAAGGTTCTGATCCCACTGGGAGGCAGGGGGGGGTCTCCTGCAGAGCCCCTATAGCAGATCTCCCCCTGCGTGGGCTCCACTCCTGCTCAGAGTGTAGGCAGGATGGAGGAAGTCACTGGGCCGCGGATGCCACCACTCTGCAAGCGTGGAGCTGGCAGGAGGCAGGCTGCCCCTTCTGGGATGCTGGAGCTCACCTGCCCTTCTAGGGGTAGCTCCTCCATGTGTTTCTGAAATCCTGTTCCAGAACTGCCAGCGAGCTCGGGCTGCTACATGCCCTGTCATAGTGAGATGTCCTGGGCTGCAGGTCTGAAATGCTTCCATGCAGGTGCTGTTTCTGGCGTGTCCCTGAGCCCCTGTCCAGTGGCTGCCCACATTGCTGGCATGGCCAAGGTGGGAGTGAGCAGCCGTGTCTGGAAGGGATGTGTTGGTGACATGGGTGCATGGCTGCACAGTTGGATCTTCCTCTTGCCATGAAGTCCAGTGAGGTGCTAGTGAAGCCCCTTGTGTTCCCAGGCATAGGCCACTGCAGCCATGGCTACGGTGGTCTGCAGGCATGGGAGGTGTGTGCCAGCCCCAGGGTCTGCTCAGATAAACCTCCAAACCAGCAGCAGAGATGGGTTTCACACAGAGCTTGAGCTGGGATGTGGCACTCCGTGCTTCAGGACACAGGAGAGGTGAAGGCTGGCCTGGGGACATGCATCCCCACTGGCATCACGGCTGTCCTCATGACAGGGATGGATGAGTGGGACTTGGAGCTGTGCAGGCACTGGGCTGCCTCACAGCCTCATGTCTGATGGGCTCAGTGGAGTGGAAGGGAATGACTGCCCAAGGAGAGTGACCCTGGTCCTGTGTCCTGGGAGTAGGCAGAGGTGCTCTAGCTGTGCCCTGTGCTGGGCACAGCTATGTGGGACCCCGCTGCCCCAGGCCTTGTTCCACACCTGTGTTTGGAAGGGCTTCAGCTGTGTTTCTCTAGCCATTTTCTGCCCTTCTCTTTGGTTTCAGAACTTGAACGTTTTACTGGTGAAAAAACTAGAGCATAAAGAGAGGAAAGGCTTCCCAAGCCCCTCTGTTGAGCAAGAGCAGTGCCTGGCACTGGATGTCCCTCTGGGTTGCCCAGAGAGGTTGTGAGCTCTCCATCTCTGGAAGTGTTCAAGGCCAGGTTGAATGGGGCTTGGAACAATCCGGTCTTGGAAGTTGTCCCTGCCCATGGCAGGGGGTTGGAACTAAATGGTCTTTAAGGTCCCTTCCAACTTAAACGGTTCCATGATTTTTTGGATGTCACCCTATCCCAGTCCTGTGCAGCACGCCCTGCCCTGGCTCGAGGCCATGTGGGGCAGGTGGTGTTCCTGCAGCCGTGCCCCCAGGTAGCCTGTCTCTGACCTCTCTGACCATCCGTCTCCTCCTCCAGGCCACCAACGGTGGAGGAGCCTTCAGTGACTACTCCTCCTCTGTGCCCTCCACCCCAAGCATCAGCCAGCGGGAGCTGCGGATTGAGACCATCGCTGCCTCCAACACGCCCACCCCCATCCGCAAGCAGTCCAAGCGGCGCTCCAACATCTTCACGGTAAGCGGCACAGGGAGCCCAGGAGCTCTGGGGTGGGTTTTCAGCAGAGGAGAGGGGAAGGGAGTGGGTCACGGCAGCCTGACCCCACGGGCTCTCCCGCACGGCAACCCGTGCTGTGCTGGCAGGAGTTGCAGGAGTGTGCGTGTGTGTGGGAGGGACCTTCTGCGTGTGCAGGGACCGGGGTGCTGCGAGCTTCTCCAGGCAGAGTGTGCGTGCATGGGGAGGCATGTGGGAGCAGGACATTCCTTGCACACGTAGGAGTGTGCAGGGGTGCACTCGTGTGGGTGTGTAGTGCGTGTGAGCCCCTGCTCGTTACAGGGAGTGCAGCTGTGCGTGCACAGCACCAGTGACTCTGCTCATCTTCTCCGTGGAGCCGCACACCCTGAGCGTGGCACAGAGTCCCTGGTTACTGGGCCTCCTGTTTGGTGCCAGTGATGCTATGCCCAGTGGTGCTGTGCAGAGCTCGGCACCTGGCATGGGACCCCACTCCCATTCCTGAATCCTGCGTCTGTGTGACTTGAGCAGCGCACGTGGGAGCTGCTGTGGGTATGGAGGGAGGGAAGACAGAGGGGAGGCAGCAAAACTGTGGGCCCCAGGTGGAGCAGGGCACATTTGCAGCTCTCAGCTATGCTGGTTGCCTTGCAGCCTGCCTCTCTGCACGCTCTCACACCACGCACACGCAGTGTGCGCAGTCCTGCCCTCACACTCACCCTCGCTCTGAGCACAGCCATGAGTGTCCCCTCACTGTGAGCACACATGTGTCCCAGTCCCATGTCTAGCATAGGTGTAGCCTCTGTTCCCTGTGTACGTGTGCAGGCTCCGGCCTTGCTCCTCTCCCCATCTCAATGTGCTTTCCAGCCACCGTTGCTCAGCACACTGTGTCTGCTGTTTGTGGAACCAGCCACCACAAAGCCCTTGTACCTGTTGCACCGTGTCACCCTTGTGACCAGCCGCTATTGCTCTGAGCCCAGACCACACAAATTCAGTGTCCTATGCCCCATTCCTCTCACTGCACCATTGGCATCCCAGATTCCCCCCTCCTTGTGCTGGGAATGTGCCCATCTCCCTTGGCTTCTGACATCCTGGAAGCTTCTGCGCTGACCTCCCGCATACCCTGTGCATTACCCCCGCTCGCGTCTCACGCACCCCCAGCTCTCTGTGCACACCCCAAGCCCACGCTCACCCCGTCTGTGTGCCGTGGGCGGGTGGGCTGTGCTTCCCACCCCCTCCTGCCAGCACACACCACCCCTTGCAGCAGGTCCCCACTGCCAACGCATGGTTGTTCCCTCACTGCCTTCCCCTCCGTGTGCTCACCCCCTCTTGAGTGCCCTGTAGCTGTCCCGTTGCCGTGGCCGTGCCCACGCTGCACGCAGCGCTGGCAGATGCTCGCCCCCGCCCTGCCATTCTGTTGCCCGTGCTTGCTGCTGCGCCCCGGCGCGCGGGCTCACGCTGTGCCACCACCCATCCCGCTCGCCGCGCGCCGACGCGTCTGGACTCGCCGCCGGCTCACGTTCACGCTCTCTGGAGCCCCATGCTCGCTCACTCGGGGTGGGCACGCGCTTGGGGGAGGAGGGCGGCTTGCTGCGGGGCTTACGCTTGTTCGCTGTGGACGTCATCGTGCGTGTAGGGCTCTCACGTGCTCGCTCATCCTCGGCTCACGCTTGCTCTCTGCCGCGGGCTCACCTCCGCTCGGCCGGCGCGCGCTCACTCGCCGCGGGGCTGGGGCTCACCTCACCTGCTTGCTCGTGTGCTGGTGCACATCCATGGCTCACGTTGACGTCTTCACCCATCTGGTCGTGGCAGCAGCAGCAGCTCCCGACACCTCCCGCAGTGCGACAGGACCAGGAAGGGTGGGAAGGGAAGGAAAGGAAAGGGCAGGCTGTTTTCTGCCACTAGCTTTTCCCAGGCAGGCAGCGCAGGTGTAGCCAGCAGCCCTCGTCCTTGTGGGGTCCCCAGGTGGGCAAAGGCCTCTCTGAGGTGCAGTGCTCGGCCCAGCTCTGGGAGCCGCTGCAGCCCCAGTCCCAAGCTATGCCTGACTCCTTTGCTCCTCTTCTCCTCTCCTCCTCTCCTCCTTTTCCTTTCCTCCTCGTCCTCCCCGTCCCAATCCCCACTGGATTGCACCCCCCCAGGGGGGTCTGCATGCCCCAGAGCTCCAGATGGAGACAAACTCTGCGCCCACCCGCGCCTTGAAGCGCCCACCCACTCCTGGCCCCCAGCCCCAGCCCCGACTGCTGCTGCCGCCGGCGCCCACTCTGTGGCCTGTCCGTGCTGTCCGCTGGCACCCATCACTGACAGACTCGTGTCCGTGTTCTGAGTATAACTTGCCAAACTCTTTATTCTTTCGATATTTGCAGATATGTGCCACTGTTTCCAACTTTTCATCAACAAAAAGACCTTTCCAACTCCTTCCAAATTAGAAGATCCAGGTGGTTACACACGGCACCTCTGTACAAATTCTCTCACTTTTCATTGCCTCTCCAGGGCCGGATAAGGGATGGGCACTGGGATTGATCTAAGATTAGAGGCTCGCCCGCCCTCCAGCCAGCATGGGTCCCCCCCTCGGAGACACGCAGGAGCCTTTTAAATCCCCCCAATGTAAAGTCTAGGAAGCGCTGAGACGGCCTGCGCCTGCACTTTAAGCTGGGACATTTCTGGGCCTGCTGGATGCTGTCTAGGCACTGCCCTTTCTCGGGGATGCCAGGCGGACGACCCTCCTGGGACGGGAAGACCTGCAGACCCACCGGGACCGGGCGACAGCTGCGCACGGAGCTGGATGGGCCAAAAGACGCTTTGCTGCTGCCTGCAGGAGCCGCTGCAGCGCCTGCCGCTAGCGCTCCGCTCCTTCTTCCCTCCTGCACCTCTGCAGCCTGCATGGACTCCTGCTCCTTCTCCTCTTCTCCTCGCAGCCGAGCAGCCATCTGTGTCTCTTTAGTTTTCTTCTCTTTCGATCTCTTTGTTTGGTTCTGGGCCCAAAAGCCGGTGAATCGGTGTCCCAGGCGCGCGGGGCTCGTATCCCTTTCTGATCCAAAGCACACGGGGCCCTCCTGGACTGAGGGGGTGTGTAGGACGCTCCAGAGAGACGCTGCCGCTGCCTCCTGCCATTGTTGTGATTCTGAATGTATTGGTTGTGCTCCATGCCATGTATGACTTGGTATTTCCCTCTGTCCTAAGCACTTTGAATGAGTTCTGCTCAACAGACTGTAAATTTCATATTGTATTTATCAGAGTTTGCTCTCCCTGCGGCCCTCGGGCGCTGGTGGGTCCCGCTCTCGCCGCTCTAGACGTGTGGTAGATATTTATTGTCCATGCTCTTTTGTAAGGGGCTGGTATCTCTGCCCGGTGACCTGTGCTACTTTGTATGGTGCAAGTGTGTTACCAGAATAAATCTGTTGGATTAGTAGAGGTGTGAGTTCCTTCACTGCCTGAGCCTCTCCTGCTTCCATCCATGCTCCACCTGCATCCCATGCCATTTCTGTCTGTCGCCATGTCCTGTGTGCCCCACGGGAGGGGGGCCCACATAGCCCCGCTCTGCCAGGAGGACAGCTCTGCTTGCAGTGGGGGGAGAGGAGAGCTTGTTGGGGGGCTGGGCTGGAGTGTCCCGAGTGTCCCTAGAGGGGCCGGGTGAGGGCCCGGCTGCTCTGTGCGCTGGGAGAGCTGGCCGGGGGGAGAGCAGAGTGGTGTGGTCTGGTCTGGAGCCTGCTGGGGACAGGGGACCGTGCGTTTTGGTCTCCTGTGCCCAGCTCTAACGCACCTGTGTCTCTTCTCTTCCAGTCTCGGAAGGGCGCGGACCCGGAGCGCGACAAGAAGGTGCCGGAGTGTAAAGCGGACAGTATTGGCAGCGGGCGGGCCATTCCCATGAAGCAGGTTCGATGCTCCCCCTTCGCCCCGCTGAGAGCAGGGTCCAGGGAGTGTGGGCTGGGGTGCCTCAGCTCAGCACATGGTGCGGGCCCGCTGCAGGCTGGTTAGTGCCCCTCTGCCCTGGGGGGCTGCTGGCTCCAGCCGCGAGCGCGGTGCTGGTGGTGCTGGTGTGGACCCCGTGCCGGGTGTGGGTGGGGGGCTACTGGGGGGGCTGCAGCGGGGGCTGGTGGGGGCCATGGCAGGGCGCTGCTGGGGGGCTGCGGTGGCGGCTGCAGAGCGGTTCCAGCAGATGGCATCCATGCCCCACGCCCGCCGCAGCCCCCGCCGCAGCCTCTCTCTGCTCCTTTCCTGCTCCTCTCCTCTCCTGTTCCTTTCCACTCCTACTCCTGCTCCTGGCAGGACTGGAAGGTGATTCCCCTCCTCACGGGCTACTGCAAAAAGCTGTGCGCACAGTGCCCACACTGTGAGCCCTTGGGAATCTAAGGGAGGCACTGCTTCCTCCAGCGGCAGTGCTTTCTGCTTCTGCCTCCTGGCTTCCAGGGAAGCTTGAACTGCCTGGAACCAACCCAGAGCATTGCCTGCCCCTGTGTCCGTCAGTGGCAAGCAGCGATGGGTGATGTCCAAGCAGTGTGGATTGGCTGGATGGTGTTTCCACCAGGATTTCATTGCATTACAGGACAGACTGATCCATACGCTGTGTGGCAGTGCCTGGTTGTGCTGCTGGCTTGCACGTTGTGCTCCCATTGTGGATCCATTTTCCCCCAACAGTCCCTGCTGGCCTCTCTGTGCCCCATGTGCCCCCCAATGCTGCCAGGGCTGAGTTGCACAGGGCCAGTTGTGTCTCTGTGTTGCAGGAGTGCTGGGACGTGAGGCAGGAGAGTAGAGTCTACGTCCCCACCAGGTTCTGGCTGCCTGGTACCATTCCATGCTGAGATTCCATGGGGAAGGACTCAGTGAGGCCAGGCTAGCTGAGGAGTGGAGTGGTGGGTGAGAAGAGAGAGAGACCCTGCTCACTGCTGGAGCTGCCAGAGCTCCTGCCCTTCCCCGCCCATGGAGTAATCCTGCGGCAGGTTTGTGCAGGGCTGTTGGTGCCCCCGGCAGGGGGGTGTGCTGAAAGGAGGGTGGTGCTGGGAAGGCAGCATTGGGAGGATCAGCTGTGGGGCCAGAGGGAGCAGTGACAGGAGAAGCAATGCTGCAGAGGGGCTGTGGGATCTCACCCATGGGGGCTCTGCTTCTGAGGTGCCCAAGTTTGGCACAGCCCCAGCAGGAAGAGGCAGCCCAGCTGCGTGCTGGGCCACGCCCTGCTCTCTGCAGCACGGGGCCTGCTGGCGTGCAGTGGGTCGCTGTTCACTGTGGGTCGCTGTTGGTGTGTGGGGGGTCACCGGCCTGAGGTGGGTCGCTGGTTTGCAGTGGCAGTGCCCCTATGCTGTGGTTTGGGGTCAGCCCAGCCCAGGCAGCAGGGGAAGCGGTGGGTGGCGGTTCTGTGGTGAGGTAGGGGAGGCTGAGTGTAGAGTAGCTGGAGCCCTCAGTGAGACCTGACTCGGTTCCCCAGAACCTGCTGCTGCCTGCTGGAGGGCCGCCCCCGCTTCCATCCCCGCTTCCTTCCCTCCTTCCTTCCCCCTTCCCTCCCTGACAGCCTTTCGTGACTGGACCTTTGGGTTCCTTTCTCCAGGATCTCCCTCTGCTTGGCAGGGCAGGATGATTGCTTTACCTGCTCCTGTGTCTCCGGGCTGCTGACAGGGCCTGGCCTTGCCTACTCTGCCAGAGGCTGTGTTGGTTTAGTGGGATTAAGTCATTCCTGTAGGCAGGGCAGTGCTGTTCCTGTGTGAAAAGGGGAGAACTGGGACCAGCGGAGACCCAGGTCTGCAAACAACCTGTACATCCTTTCTGGGCTTTGCAAGGAGGAGGAGATGCCAAACTGCTCCCTGGTTCAGGACGGAGTGGCGGGACCAGTTCCTGGCAGCAGCAGCTCACAAGGAGAGCCTGGAGCGAAGAGTTCCCATGGAAGGCCCAGGTTCATTCTGGGTTCAGGACTGGCACCTCCTGTAGCCAGATTGCAAGAGGTGATTTCACAGAGATCAGAGATCCTGGCAGTGTTTTTACAGGAACATACGTGGGGGGAAGTGGTGTGGGACAGGTGGACACTGGCTCATGCCAGCAAATAGCGGCACGTGGCTTGTGGGGAAGAGGTTGTCAGGGGGTCCAGAGCGAGGTTAGCACTACAGTTCGGCACATTCCTGCCGTGGCCCTACGCCACAAGGAGTGATGGCTTGGTACCACCAATGGGCAGAGGAGCTCGCAGGAGGTGTAGCTCTGTATCACAAAGAGTCGGGACAGGGGATGGTTGCTCTGGTCTCTGGTATGGACCTGCCCCTTCTGGAAGATGGTGGAGGTCTCACTGCTGGCTGTCTCTGAGAGGCAGTGGGAGAGTGGGGCCTTTAGTTGGTTTTCCCCTTAGACCACGCAGTGGTCCTGCCCAGCTGTAAGAGCAGAGAAGCTGGTGGGTTTGGGGCTGTGAGTGGCAAATGTGCAGCATCTCCTGCCTGGGTTTGTGGCCAGCATTGCACTGTTCACTTCCCTTGGCATGGGCACTGCTGGGCTGGCATGTTCGGTGCTGGGGCTGCTGGCAGCTCTCCTCGGGAGCATTTGGGTTGGTCCGTGCCTACATCGCCAACCGACAGCTGAAGGCAGCGAGTGCCGTGGGGCAGCAGGCTCCCCGTGATGCCCATGGCTGCAGTCGCTGTGATCCATGGTCCTTTGCTGGTCTCTGTGAGGACACAACAAGTGTTGGGAAGCGCTGGCAGCCCTCCTCAGCATGCGAGGCCTGGAGTTTGCATGGAGGCAGGAGGCTGGGCTGGGTGCTGCAGAAAGGAGAAACACTGGAGAGACTTGGCTGAGGAGGGATGTGTGTTGCTACTACAGGGTGCTTGGCTGTCACTTGTCACCACCTTCTCTAGCACAGCACCTCTGGGTGACCTGATCTGTCTCCCTTATGTACGTCTGGAAAAGGTGGAGCTCCCCAAGGGGATAGGTGAGACTGTGGGTGTTGGGGCCCCCCCACACCTGGGACAGCACCTACGCACCCTCCAGGCAGCTGGTGCCTCTGCCAGGGTTGCTCTGTGCCAGGGACTTGGGGTCCCTGCTCACAGCGTCCTTTCGGTGATGGTCCTGCAAGGCTGGAAAAGTTCCCTCATAGCTGGACGCTTGCCTCCGAGAAGTGGGTTAATTAGGCCAGGAGACGAAGCTTCCTCAGCTGTTTGTTACCAGGAATGAGCTCCTAATTACACATCTACCAGATCTTTCTGGGAAGGCTGCATGGAGCGCGCTGGCAGCCCGGGGGTCCCTTGGCCCCTGGCCTGGCTCTGCTCGGGCCGTGCACTCCAGCAGGGCCCAAGGCGGGTGACTCCTCCTCCTTGGGAGCTGGGATCATGCTGGGAGCTTAGATTACATTTAAATTGCCATTTGCATTTTCCAATCAATACGCGACTTCACAATTAAGTTTGGTGTTAAAATTCTTAGCAAAAAGTGAGTGGAAGGGAGATTTGTGGAGTAAACGAGTCCTCTGGGGGCCATCGCTGCTCCCTGCTTCATTACGCTGCATATTGCTGCTGCTGCTTTTACTGTGCACCAGCACAGCCCCGCGCGGCACAGAGCCGGGCACGGCCCACGGAATGCCGGGAAAGGGAAGAGGAGTGGGGAGAGGAAGAGGGTCGGGGCTCTCCTGCCGTTCGTCTCTCTCACCTCCTTCTGTTCGTGTGTAACATGGGAATAAACTTGTGGAAGAGTTATTTCCTCTAAGTCTTGCAGGAGGTGCAGAGGGAGGTTGAGGAGCACCTGCGTGTGGCGGCACAGGGCTCTTGGAGCCACAAGGAGCCTGGTTGGGAGCATGCACAGGAGCATGGGCGGGCGGCCTCAGCCGTGGGTTGTTCCCACTTCTGGACTCCTGTTCCTTCTGGCCTGCAAAGAGGGGCTGTAGTGCTGGGTCCTCCTTTCCGGCTCGGAATTTGGTTGTGCATTAGTTTGCCAAGTTGCCCATTTGAGGCTGACCTAACTGCAGCCAAGCTGTTCTCTGCAGGCAGCGTGTGTTTGGGGCTGGCTGGGTGTGCTGGAGTAGGTGTTTCGTAGCATCAAGGTGCCTCAGGTTGAAGACACATGGCAGAGAGGAGCTGTTCTGCAGGATGTGTGGGCAGGTCAGGCTGTGGAACTGAGCCGGGTTTAAGGCCAGAAGGGGATCATCCTGCCCAGAAGGGATCATTACATGCCCAGGAGGAATCTTCATGCCCAGAAGAGATCACTGTGTCCAGAAGGAATTGTCACGCTCAGAAGCCAGAGAATTCCACACAGTGACTTTGAGTTAGATCTGTAACTTCAGCCTGGTCTGGAGCAGATTTGTTTGAAAGATACTGAAGAGATGTTCTGAATTACAGAGAATTCACCATTTACCTGGGTGAGCTGGTGGATGTCAAACTGGCTTTGGATGGGAGGAGGAACAATCGTTTTCATACATGGTGTGGGAAATGCGTGGCCCAGTTGTAGTGTTAGAGAGGATGATTTTGGGTAGGTCCAGAACCAGGGTGCTGAGGAAATGCAGGTACCACTAGCTGCGTGTGGGAGGACGGCATACAGCACCAGGCAGCTGTCCTGCCCCTGGCACGCCATGGCTGCCATCTCAGCCGGGACGTGCAGGGACATCAGGATCCCATCTCCAGTGGGGAGGACCAGTGCCCATCACTGCAGGCTTTGTGAAGAGGTTGGAGTGGCATGGTACAGCTGAGCCTGCCCAGGGAGGGAGGGCCGAGGTGACCTCCCAGCACTCCACCAGCCCTACTTTGCTGTGGCAGTATCACAGCTGGGAGTTAACTCTGTCTGCCATGTCTGACCCCTCCAGCACTGCCAGACTGAGGCACCTCTCCCACGGAGCCCTGGGAGCTGCCCAGTGATGGCACATCCGGCCCAAGAGCTCACACATGAGCTGCTCCCAGCCAGTCCCCATGCAGGACCAGCCGTGACAGCCCACTGCAGGGTCCTGCCACCTGGCCCCTGGGCAGGACTGTGCCTGCTGTCCTCAGCAGCTCAGTTTGCCCCGTGAGGAGGCAGCTGGGGTTAAGGACCAGTCACTGCACTGTTTTACACCACACAGTTGCCACATTACCTTTAGGTTTTCTGGTTTTATGTTTTCTTGGAGTTCATTTGAGCAAGATGTTGATGAACTAGTCTGAGTGCTGCAGATTGGCTGGACCTCTGTAAGTCCTGTTGGATGCAGGTTTGCCATTTATAACCACACTTGTTCTCAGACATGGATGTGTTTTGAGACCTTGCACTTGACTAGTTCTCATTCCATCCATTACTGGCTCTATGGATTTTGTACATTTGGTATTTGAGGGTGTTGCTGCTCAGCTAAAGACCTGACAGAAAGCTAAAAACACTTGTCAGCACAGTCACTCCTGCCGTCAGAAACTGTGTTTTACCCAAGGTAGAACCAGGCTTCTCTAATGTCCTGTTTGTATGGGCTGGCACTGGCTCCTCCCCTCCCCTCCCCTCCCCTCCCCCCCTCTTTGCCATAGCTTTTCCATAGATTTGCTTGGTGTGAGCATCCAGCCATGATTCCAAGGGTCATTGCTTGCCCCTGGCAGATCTTGGCAGAGCAGGAACTGTCGGTCAGCTGCCACATTCCATGCCATGTTCCCATCAGCACCTTCTGACTACTACTGAGTGAGTTCTTCAGCTGATTTCCTTTGAGCTCTTGAGGGCAAGGTATCGGATCCTGGCAAGGGATCCGATCCTGACGAGGAATCTGATCCTGCTCAAACACAGCTTTGCCCTAGCTGCTCTGTTTGTCTGTCTCGTCCATGCATGTGCAGGAGGCAGTTCCTTTTCCTGCTGTTTGCTGCCCGAGCACCGAGCTGGAGTGGTCACAAGGCACTTCTGCCTGTTCTGCACCATTTATTGCTGATTTCACGGTCATGTCTGGCAGCGTTGTCCGCCTGCATGCGCCAAACCCCACCACTTTGTGCTGGGCCTTTGCACCGTGCAGGCGCAGCAGCTCAGTCTCCAGGCACTGGGATGGGGCCCCCAAATATGCCGAGGCTGGCAAGGCTGAGACTTTCTGCCCAGGTTTTTGAGGAGGGGCTGGCCTGGGCCCAGATTTTTGCCACATTAGGAACAGGCAGTCTGGGTGTCTGTCCAGACAGCATTTTCGGAGGGCCCAGGCCTGACAGTTGGTAGATCCAGCTTTTTCCCAGACTCTGTTATTCATTCCTACTTTTGTGCCCCCACGCTGTCCTTCCCTTCTGGCTGACAGAACGCTTGATATCCTCTCCCTGCTCCAGAGCCCCTGCATCTGGTGTCTTGCCCCAGCTTCCTTCTCCCTCTCCACCTCTGTCCTTACCTGGTACATGATGAATTGCTGCTGGAGGTAGATTTCCTGAGGAGACAGAAGTGGAAGGGGAGAGGATGAGGAGGGTCTGTGCTCTGAGCCTTGGTTCAGATCAGTGGAGTTAGTTCTGGGTTACCCTGGTGGCAAGAGGGAGTTCAGCACGTGCGAGTACAGTTGTTTCCTGGCCCTGGGAGCGTGTTGTGCCAGAGACAACAGGGTGGGTCTCGTGTAAAATCCTGATGAGAAAGGGGGATGACCCTAACTCTCAACTGCCCAGGACCTGCACTTGTCCCTGCGATGTGTCCCTTCTCTGTTTGACAGTTCTCAGATCACCAGCAGGCGAGAAAATGTGCATCCCCTGGGAGACCCATATTTGGAGTGTTGTTTCTCAATTGGCTCCTGCCTCTCCCCAGTTTTCCCTGCCTTGACTGTCCCTGTGTGCTTTGGGTGGTGGGAGAAAGTCTGGGAGCAATCTGTCTGTGGTAGTGAGGTTGGCTCCTGCCCTGTGTGGGCACTGCCCTTCAGCACTTCTCAGAAGGAGTGGTTTGGGACACCAGGGGATGTGATGGGTCCCTCAGAGGACCTGGACATTGGCACTGACATGTGGAGACCCTTATCCCTGAAAGGGAAGGGGCTGTCTTTGCAGACTGAGGGGTTGGTGAGGAAAGGGTGCAGCCCAGGGAAATGCTGTGGGAAAGCTGACCTAGAAGACGTTTTCTTGACTCTGCTCATTGTTTCTTCTCAAAGACCAGTCTCCAAGGGGCAGTGCTGGAGCGGAGCATGAGGAGCCTGGACCAAACACCATCTGAGAGTCTTGACTCCTCTCTTTTAGGGCATTCTCCTCAAACGCAGCGGCAAGTCCCTCAATAAGGAGTGGAAGAAGAAGTACGTGACGCTGTGTGACAATGGGGTCCTCACCTACCACCCCAGCCTGCATGTGAGTACTGGGCTGAGTGGAGGAGCAGGGTGGGACAGAGCAGTGTCCTTCATGCTGTGGCTGCTGCTGCAGGTGCTCTTGCAGCAGCCATCATGGCAGAGGGGCTGGGGAAGAGTTTGTTTGCAGATGGAAGTTCTGGGCTCTGCCCCGTGCAGGAGTTCAGTGTTGGCCACCTCCAAGGCAGCATTTGAGCAGACCTGGTTTTTAGCAGGGTCTGGAGGAGACTCATGCAGTCTGTTTGTTTAGTGCTAGGCTGGTGAAAACACGCTCTGTGCAGGATTACACTGGGGAGCTGCAGTTCTCTCCTGTTTGCCTGCTCAGTCCATTAAAGAGGGGCCTGTGCTGCAGCCAGCTGAGGAGCAGGCAGAGAACTCTTTGCAGCCATATCTGATGGTGCCATTTGGGTGTGGAATAATTTTCCTGGCTGCTAGGTATTGGGTAATGGAGACGAGGTGCCTGTGCAGAGCCTGCCGAGCCGAGCTGCCGTCGGTGCAGCTCTGATCCTCCTCGCCGCTTGGCTCAGGCACGCAGCTGCCGCCCCATCCATCTCTGTCGCCTCCCCACTGTGGGGCTAATGGCTTCTTCCCTATTCCCTCTTGAGCACAGTTTGCTGCTGCGGCAGCAGCCACGGACAGACACACCTGTGACACAGGCCCAGCACCTCTGCCAAGGACAGACTGCCACAGGACAGACAGACGGGCAGTGGCTGGGGGGCATAGGGTGGTTGAGGGGGCTGCAAGGAGAAGAACAAGGTGCTGCAGCTCTTGAATGTTCCCAGGCCCTCAGTCTGTCCCCGATCTCCTCAGATATGTAGTATTGGAGTGCCCTGAGCCTCAGAGTCTTTCTCCTCACTGCTAACCCCACACCCTCACTCCAGGGTTAACCATGCTGAGTTATCCAGCTCTGGAGCCCCTGGACCCTCCTGTCCTTGAACTGGAGACCCAACCATTGTATTTCCTTTCTCTAATTTGTTGGAGCTTTTTCTTGCAGTCCTCAATGCCCCGTACTATGCTGTGGTCTGCAGTTCTCTAACTTTGTAACCCCAAAACTTTGTAACTCCCTTTGGAGCCCCAAACCAGGAGGGAGTGGCTGCTGCTGCCATCTCTGCATGTGTGGTCACCTGTGTGTGTGGGTTTGTCATATTTCCACCATGGACTGTTGTTACCATCAACTGTAGAGGCAAAGCAATTTCTGGAGTTTAGCCACTCTCAGATGCTGCTGCTACCGCACACCAGGTTTCTCTCCTTAATTCACCATCCCTTCCTCAGGGGGTGATTGAGATTGATGCCACTCACTTTCCTTCCTGCACTTCAGTGTTTCATTTCATTACTGCGTTGCCCCGAAAAAAAATCTGGTTTGCTTCCAGCTGGTGCCACTGGTGATCCACAGCCCGTTGCTGAGGGTGGTACGAGTTGGGCCTCTCCTGCCCAGTTTCCACGGGGAGCTCTGAACCTTGCACCTGAGATAGCAGCTGTATCGCCTGATGTGTTTACCTACAGCGAGGGTGGATAACACACGGGCACAGAGCATGGGGCTGCCCAGCCTGTCTGCTGCAAGGCTGGGGTTCTGCGTGCTCCCCTGTGGGCATCGCCTGCCTAAGAACTGGGGAACAGACCCTGGCACCCACCATCGTGCCCCATTGTGTCCTGCAGTTTTGGCAGCATGCTGTTGGGATCAACAAAGCCTCTCTGCCTCCCTTTCCCTCTGGTGTACGACCTGCTTGGAAGGGACAGATGCAGGGACAAGCCGGAGGAAGAGGCAGTCCAGAGGAGGATGTCCTGTTGTATCTGCTCCTCCCCATCTTCCAGAGTGAATCAGGAGGTGCTGTGATGGATTTGTACCCTGTGGGCAAGGCAAAGCTCCCAAGTCCTTTCACGGAATGACACAAGCAGAGCACGTTAGGGATGGAACCTGTGCTCCTGAGGATGGGCACGTGCTCTGCTATCACTTCAGTGTGGCAGCAGATCCCGGGCTGGCTGGTGAGGGGAGCTGTGGGCTGGAACAAACCACAGAGCGTCAGCCAAGGGGATATGCAGCATCCAGTTCTTGCCATTGGATGGGAAGTCCCAGCTTCTTCCCTGCCTGTGCTGCTGTGTGTCTGGGGGCAGCAGAATTCTGGGTGCAGCAAGGGATCCCTGAGGGCAGGCTGAGCCTTGCAGAGTCTTCCCGGTCCATCAGGATGTTCAATGCCCCAGGGCACTTTTGTGCTCTTTTTCTGTCCTGGTGGCTGTTCCTAGGCATGAGTCAGGGCAGTTCCTGGCTTGTCTTCTCTTCCATCTCTGTTACACTCTCCTTGTCCCTCCTGGGATGGGTATTGGGACCCCAGAGATCAGCAACCCTAATTTCTTCCTCCTCCAGTGCGCATTGGGCCAGGATGTGTCCGTGCCCCATTTGATGGAGGTCAAGGCCTGGCTCTGGCAGTGCTGATTTTACCAACCAAAGCTTCCTGGTGGAGCTCTTCATCTGCTTTTGGGAGTTCATCAATCAGCCTGTTCCTGGGTCTGGACTGTGGCACCTCCAGCCCAACTTGAAAGTTTCCTCAACAGGAGTCAGCCATAAACTCAGGGTTTGCAGTCACAGGCCTGTGCTGGTGAGCTGGCCTTGGCCCTGGAATTGCTTTCCTGATGGAAGTAAATCTGCCTTGACCACCAGCCCGGACTCATGCTCGGGAACTGTGGGGCACTCGGTGGGCTCCTGCCCTGAGGTGCCACCTCTGCCTCTGCACCGGAGACGTTGGTGGTTTCAGGGACAAGCAGGATGCCTGGAACTGGAGGCAGGAGTGCTGGGGGCCTGATCCCTGGATTCAGCAGGGCTTTCCCTGTTGCGTCTGTATTTTTACGTTTCTGTGAGTGTGTTCAGCGACAGGAAAAGAACAAGTTGTTTGAAGAGCCTGGTGCAGTTTCCCATCACTTCCCCAAAGCCTTGGAGAGAATTCTGCTGCCGGGAAGGTGCGTGGCGGAGCCCAGGCTCGCCGGCCGCGCTGCACAGAGCCAGGGAAGCAGCTCCCATTTTGCAGCCAGTGGAGCCATTCACACAATCACCTTCTGTTAATTCTATCTGCAACATCAATTAAATTGTTTGTAGAAACTAATTGAATGTGGCTTAATCACACATCTTAATAGCTTTCCACACTTTGAACTCGTTGTTAATTCCAGTAATAAAATGAAATGAGAGAACTGGCTGGGTAATTAGCGAGGAGGCTTGGGAAGAAATTGCTGTTTTATGGTGGGTAATAAAAGCCGAGCGCCAGTGACCGCTCGCTCCGGCAGGCAGCCGGCGACCGCGGCAGTTGTGCTGAGTGAGGGAAAATCCTCCAGCCCCTCTGAGGGTCCCTGCCCAGGGCTGTCACCAGGTCTGCACCCAGCTGGGAGCAGCTTGGTGTGGTGTTTGCTTAGGCTGGTGGTCTCAGAGTCACCCAGGGTACTGGATGGTGAGTGCCAAGGGTTGAGGCCAGGCTGCCTGGCCCCTGGGAGCATCGGAGGGTGTGCTGCCCCATGTCCAGGGTGTGCTCTGAGAGCAGGATGCCTGTTTGGGCCAGGGCATGAAGGTGCCATTGGGAGACCATGACCCTTGCAAATAGTCACCTGAGAGCACAGAGCATGGCCTGTGCAGCCCCTGTCACCTGCTTTTGGGTCCAGGATGGAAGGATTGTTGCTCCTGAACCGAGCTTGTTCATGTCTTTATCTTCTTGGATGTGGAAGCAGACAGGCACCATCTCTGAGTTAATCTTTTTGGTGACCTCCTTGTGAACTGGAGTGAACTGAAGCCCTCCGCAGCAGCCACAAGCTCACCCTGGACATCTGTGGCTCCTTTCCTGTTGGCAGCACAGGAGCCCAGGAATGGTGTCCCCACCTCCCTTTTCCTCCCAGAGTTCTGAGCTCCAGTGTCCCTGCTCCCTCAGGATCTGACCAGCGGTTCCCCTCTGTAACGTTGGTTGGATCTTCCCCTTCTGAGGGCACAAGCCTGAGGAGGAGTTGGCATCATCAAAGAGGTCTGGGGAAGAACCACGGTGCCCCATGGAGCAGGGAGGGATGGGAGGCACAGGAAGGACACAATGCTCGGGAGAGATTGGGAGTCTGCACCTGCATTCTGACTGCAGGTTGAGATGCTCTTGGGAGACAGGGCAGAGTGATAGTTACAGTCTGCACATGGGGTTTTGGTTGTATAATAAATTGTCTACCAGAGGAAATGGTGGAAGCACCAAGTTTTGAATAATAGGAAGCTCTGCAGGTGAATGAGCAAGGGAGTTACCTGAGTTGTGTTGGTTTGGGTTTCTCTTACCCCAGCTGTGACCTGAGAGGGAATTTCTAGGTATCCTATTGCTTATACTGTACTTATGTTATGTTATATTATATTATGTTGTATTATGTTATATTATGTTATTAGCTGTTGCAGTTGAGTGCTGAGATTAAACAAGGGATGATAGGGAGGAGGAATTGCTGGCCACCTGCGTGCCCTTTGGCTCCATCTGATCTCTGATCCCCAGCCATGCTTTCCCAAATGGGCTTGTCCTGTCATCTGATAGTGGTTAGTGCTGATCCTGAGGATGGGGGAGCTGAGCATGTGTGGCTGGGGCAGGGCTGATCCTTCACCTTTGTGCCTCTCTGCCCCAGGACTACATGCAGAACGTCCATGGGAAGGAGATCGATCTGCTGAGAACTACAGTGAAGGTCCCGGGCAAACGGCTCCCCAGGGCCACAGCGGCAGCAGCGCCCAGCGCCAGCCCCAAAGCCAACGGGCTGGCCAAGGAGCGGAGCAGCTCGCAGCTGGCAGGAGGCACAGGTAAGAGCTGGTGTGGGTGGCACAGAGCCAGCAGCCGCCCCTCCCACAGTGCCTCAGCAGCTCTGGGCTTCGCTGAGCTGAGAACAGAACCCCTTCTGAAGTGTCCTGCTTTCACCACCCTCGGGGAGTCCCTCTGGTGGGTGTTAGCATTTCTGTGCAGGTCCCAGGTAAGCTGCTCATAGGATTTTGTGCTGGTTGGTGTCCAGGTCAGAAGAATGTCAAAGGGTTTAACTGGCAGTGTGAACCCCTGAGGAATTTCCTTACCCTGACGAAAGTGTTGAGGCTGGTGAGCTGCTACGCGTGGTGGAAGCTGCTGCTCTGTAAACCAAAGGAAATCCCAACTAGGGTGGCTCTTGGTCCCTGATGAGTTGTCTTCTGTTTCTTTCTGGTTTTGGGATCCTATTTCCTCCTCACTTTCCCCTGGAGAAATGGTGAAGATCTGGTTTGGGATCATCACTCTTTGTGCACATTGAAGAGGGGCACTTGCCCCAGAGTGTGGTGAGGTGAGGCTGGGAGGCTGGCTGCCCCCCTGGCCTCTCACAGAGTTCCTGCCATGCTCCTCCTTGCTGCTGCTGCCACGGGAGGATCTCACCCTGCCTAGGGAAACTGTTGAACTTGGGGCCTTCCTGTCCGCATTTCCCAGCACCTTCACTGTCCTTGCGGCTGGAGTCCTTGGCCAGGGTGGGAAGTTTCCACCTGCCTTCTTCCCAGCTAGCTGTTGGCACAGTCTGGTGCACAGGCTATGGAAAACACTCTGTTTGGGATGCTGAGTTAGTGCTGGTGGTGCTGATCACAGAAATCCTTCCAAATCCAGTACTGCCACTGAGGGTGAGCTTGGGTGACACATCCCCATCTTGTTCATTCCTGCTCTGCCCCAGTTCTGCCCCGTGGTCGGGATGCTGTCAGCACCGTGCTTCAGAGCGTCCCGGGGCTGAGGGGAGGTGGGATGCAGCGGGGGTGAGTGTCAGGAGCTGGTGGAGTCCTTGGCATCATACACACACACACACACACACACACACGCACGCACACGGGGAATGGGGCACAGTAACATCTCTGCTCACATGGTGCCTAGGAGGACACAACGAGCCCTCCCAAAACCAAACCGCTGTTCTTGTCGAGTCAGAAGTCGTCTGTGGATAAACCGCCTGTTCTGCCCAGGGCTGCAAGCTCTGCCTGTTCCTTGCTGTGGCTCTGCACTGTACACTGACGCTTTCACCACCACCACTGCACACGCTCAGCGTGCCCCAGCGTGGGGACAGTTCCTGAGTCTGGACAGGGACACTTGTCTGCCTGCATGTCAGAGGTGCCTTGTCTGAGCTCTGACTTAGCAGAGGTATCAGAGCTGGGGGAAGGATTCAAACCACAGAGGAGCTTATGCTGATGTCAAACCAACTGCTCACATAACCCCATATCCTACTTCCAGCAGTCCTCTCAGTGCTTTTGGGCTCGCAGGAGCAGGTTGGGATGTGCCTGGATTACTGATCACGGCTGCTGGAAAACCGGTGCCAAGGAGTGAGAACGGCATGAGACCCTTCAGTGTGGGTGACAGAGCTGGAGCAGGTGCTGTGCGTGGGGCTGGACTTGGAGCAGTTTACATGGGAGAGGAGATGCAGTTTCCTAGCAGGGGCAAAATGAATGTTGGAAAAGTGTATCTGGGGAGCAGTTGGACTTATCACTGCTGGAAACCTTTAGAATGAGACCAGTTTTCTTTTCACGAGATATGCTCTAGTCCAGCTTGTGGGAGTTGCTGTGTGTGTGTGCAGGGGGTGGGACCCTATGGTACGATGGTCGTTCCCATGTAGGGGCTGTGGATTTGGGATCCCCTGCTGGCTGCCCTCGGGCCCTTGAGCAGAGCAGTGCTGTGGGCTCCCCGGAGTGGGTGTGTCCATGCGGGGCTCAGCGCTAGGACAGCAGCTTTAAGCACATGTTGTGTTGTCCTGTCTTGGCTCAGGCTGTGTCTGCAGTGTCAGAAAGGTTTTTCTCCGGGTACACAATCAGTAAAGGCTTTTCTGAGGAATTTTTTCATCTCGCTCTGATGCCTCCAAGCCCAGTAGCAGTGGATGCAGTCACTAAGTGCACTGATGGGACACAAACCCTCTGAGGTGATGTGTTCTTATACCTGAGCAATGCCCAGGGCTGGATTTGGGGTTAATGGAGTTTGAAGCTGCCTGGCTTCAGATTAGCAGTGACCTCACAGTTTTGCCACCTTTGGGACTGTGGGTGAGACTGTTACTGGATCCACTGGGCATCTCTCATCTGATATGTGTTTTGGGGACTGGAGAGGAAGCACTTCAGAGTTTGCACTTCTTTGCCGGTCGCAAGTTAATCTTCAGAGGACACGAAGTTTGGAGACGTGGGGGATTTGCTGTCTTGCCCCAGGAGCCTCTGGGCAAAACCAGGTGGCCAGTAGTTAGAGTTCAGAGTAAGTGTCCCTGGTTCCTCTGTGACCTGAGCTCTGCAAAGGTATGTGAGTGTGCTGGCTGACGTCCACCGCACACACAGTCCTTCCCTGGCGCGAGGAAAGAGCAGGAACACAGAGGGGAGAAGAAGAAAAAACAGAAAGTCTCACCTTGCCCTGTATGTGGATGAAATACATGGATGCAGTGCTCTGGTGAGGATTCAAAATAACTCCAAAGCAGGTATAGACAGCTTCAAGCTAAATACAGTAGGAATGAGGTTGGGACCTGTGTTTGTGAAACCAGTGGGGGCTCTGAGCTCAGTCGTGATTGTGCCCCAGTATTTAAACCATTCAAGAAGGCACTTTTACTGTAGTTAACTTAGGTTTATTTTAGGTCTAGAGGAGGCCATGGAGATGCTCCAAGGGCTGGAGCCCCTCTCCTATGGAGACAGGCTTAGAGAGCTGGAGGTGTTAACCTGGAGAAGAGAAGGCTCCGGAGAAGACGTCTGAGCCCTTCCAGTGCCTCCAGTGAAGCTGGAGAGGGACTTTGGACAAGGGCCTGGAGTGACAGGACAAGGGGGAATGATGTTAAAGAGGGGAGGTTTAGGTTGGATATTGGGAAGTTCTTCCCTGTGAGGGTGGTGAGGCTCTGGCACAGGGTGCCCAGAGAAGCTGTGGCTGCCCTGTCCCTGGAAGTGTCCAAGGCCAGTTGGGACAGGACACTTGCTGGAGCAACCTGGTGTGGTGGAAGATGTCCCTGTCCATGGCAGGAGATGGAACTACAGTGGTTGGAGTGGTTGGGCTGGAGAGGGCAGGAGAGGGATGAGCCAGAGCTCACAGGTGCTATGGCCTGAAGGCAGGTGTTCACTGGAGGTGTGACACTGCTGGGTCAGGTGTCTCCTTCAAATCCCTGCTGCTCCTCTTCCTGCTGGAGTGTTGCTTCTCTTGCCCTCTGCCTCACGGGCCCCAAAGTGCATCCTTGCTCTGGTTCGTCAGGCTCACCTACCCTTGTGCTGTGCTGCATGACATGTTTCTGGCTCGAGGAGCGAGGGCAGCTCATATCAAGGTGCAGATGGGGTGAAAAGGGACTTCAGTGGGTAGGACAGATGGTGGCACAACAGAGATAGTGTCAGTCAGCACAAGAGCCTAGCCTCAGCCCAGCTGAGCCCTGGGTTCTTGCTTCACAGAGGTTTGTAGGGACCTGCTCCAAAGTGTAAGCAAAGGGGAGACGGGCAGGGAGGTACTGGAGCCGTGACACCTGTGCAGGTTCGTATGTGGCACGTACCACAGCCATGCATGGAGCACACGGGCTGGCACTGCATCGCAGCTCAGTGGTGTCAGAGGATGCCGAGGAGAGCTGAACACTAGGAAGCCTGCCTTGGAGTGGGAAGTGAAGAGAAGTGAAGGAAGAAGCTGCAGCAGTGCTGAGATGGTTGTGGTTGCAGGCAGCGATTGGAGGTGTTTCCAGCAGCAGAGATTGGACCAAAGGAAACAAACATGCAGGAGCCAGAGCACAGAGTGAAGGGAGCAGGCTGAAGGGGAAAGTTCTGCTCCACTCTGGGGGGGTTCTCCAGCTTGCTGAGGACCATGAGTCTCCCATGGAGCGTGCTGCCGAGTGCCGCAGGCGAGCAGATGGCAGCCGCGTCCTCAGCGCAGGCGAGGCTGAGCAGGATGGGCGGTCGGACTCGGCGCGGAGGCGTGAGCTCGAGCTCTGGAGGGTTTTGGGTGGGGGCTGCCGCTGGTCAGTTCCCTTCAGCCCGAGGAACAGTCTGCGTGGTCTGACACGTGTGTTGGGGCCAGTGCCAGTGTGAGTCCTCTTCCTCCTCCTGCTTCTGCAGCATCAAGCCTGCATCTCCTGCAGGGACAGCGTTTTCCAGAGGGTGTGGTGGTGGGAGGCACTGCTTGGCATGCAGGGCTTGGTTGATGCTCCTGTTTGCTCTGAGGTGACGAGGGTCCAGCTGTCTCTGGGCCGAGTTCTGTGTGCTGGCACTGACTCTTGGCTCCACAGCACGGGCCGGGGAGCCCTCGGTGCACAGAGTGTGGCAGCGCACCTGTCCCCGGGCCCCTGTGCCGGGTGGGAGGGAGCCTGAGCTGGCCTCAGCCGCGCCAAACGTTGGGACAGCAGGGGATGGTGCTGGGTCTCCAGGCAGCTCGGGATCTTCGCTGGGTTCGTGCTGACGCCTGACAGCTCTGTTGTGGCTTCTGGAGCGGATGGCCGGGAGCATTTGCACAAGGCAGGCGGGTGGAAAGCACGGTGCTGGTGCTGGTGCCGGGGGAGCACCGCGGTGGCAGGCCCCCCCGCCAGGCCCGTGCCCCCCGATGCTCTGCCTCTGCAGAGTGAGGGATTGGCTCCCCCAGGCCGGGGTTGCTGAGCCTGCTGTGATCATGTCACGTCGGGCTCCGTCGATGTTAACATCTCATTATCTTTGTTACTGTAATTACATTATCCGCTGCTTTATGCAGAATTATTCTCCGAGGACTAATTGATGGATCCATGTTTAATTCATTAATCATTAGCATCAAATTCGACAATTACAGTGCACACTGATTGTGGAATTTCAAATGTAATGAGGGAAGAATTAACAAAGAAAAGGGAAAACCTGTTTCCCTGGCACACCGCTGCTCGCCATGGGGGACAATGACATTGAGGGAAGAAGAGCAGTGAGAGCAGGGTGGTGCAGGTCATGGTAGACAGGAGGCTGGTGGATCATCTCCTGCCTTTCTCCTGGCTGTGGCTGCACAACAGATTCTTCAGGTCAGAGCAGGGTCATTAATCGCCTACAAAAAAATGGAAATTTAGGGACTCAGGAGGGAAAGGCCAGCTCTCACTGCTGAAGCAAAGTTGGTTTTGCTTTTCCCCCGCCCAGGAGCTCAGGTCAACTTGCCCTGGCATGTGTCCAGGAACATCCCAAGTTACACCTGTGCTCCACACTTTGCAGGAGAGCTGGATGGATTTTGTTGACCCTGGGATTTGCCCGTAGTCCCATGGTTGCTCTGGTCCATACACAGTGTGTGGCTCCTGCTCTGAAATCCATGGCCACCATGTGTCGTTTTGGTGTGTTCTGCTCGGAGGCAGGATCCTGTCCACTGTGCTCTTTCTTGTGGTCCCTGTGAGCTGGGCAGCAGAATGAAAGCCAGAGCAGGGCCCCCAGTGCCTCCCCCTCAGCCTGCGGGACTGCTCGGCACCGGGGTGGGGGCAGTGCCCATGCACGGCTGGGTCGGTGCCAGCTGTGGGGATGCGCCCTCCCTCCCTCCCTCCAGCTGTGATTTCGACTTGCTCACTTGGCTTTCTGTTGAGCCTGACTGTAAAAGTCCAACGTTAGCCACTGCTGTTCACCCAAGGGCCAGGGCAGGCGGTGGAAGTGGATGAACTTCGAGGTCACTTCCGACCCAAACCAGTCTGGGATTCTGTAACTCCGACATGGGGATGCCGAGCTGAAAGGAAAAGGGTGAGGGTCTGTCTGTTCCTCCATGTGGGACTTCTGCCCTTCCCAATAATATGTTAAAGGGTTGTTTGTAATCTGAAGATGAAGATGAGATGAGAGATTTACTAAAATTTATCTGTAATTAATATTTTGCATCATGAATCATGTATAAAATACTGCAAATTCATATGTATATTATAAATATTATACATTCGCCATTACCGTCATACAGTAACCTCTTACAAATGTTTATCTGCATGTCTGAAGGTGGAGGATGAATCCCAATGTGAGGCTTGAGCTGTTGGTTTAAAGTTTTGCATTGAGTGGAAGCTAGAAATTGTCAGGACTCCGTGGGAAGAGGAGGAGTGTGGGGGCAGCCGGGTGGGATAACACAAGGGAGGACAGGACCTGCAATGCCTTGGTGCCTGCTTGGTTCTAGTGCTGTACAGAAGGCTGGAAGGCCGAGATTCTGCTGGATCAGCTCAAGGTTTTATTTGCTAGGATCTGCTAGAGTTAGGATGAATTTCACATTTCCAGGCATTGTAATGTGATCATCTCAGCTGTTACTTCTTTCTAAAGAAGGAATACTGAGGCAAGGAGAAGGTGAAGCCAAATGTGTCAAAAGCATCTGCTAACTCTGTGCGCCCCATTTGGAGCCCAAAAATTGCTTTTTCTCTCTCAATAATTTGGCCTTTTTTTAGCCCTTTCCACCATTCCTGTCATTCAGAGCTCAGTCTGCCCCAGTCCCTGAGACCAGGAAGAGCACATTGTTAGAGGCTGGCTTGGGCAGGGGTTGGTGTAAGTCCCGTGAACGGTAGTTGTGGGGATTTCACAGCAGCGTGTGGGTTGATCCCGTGTCCCCAAAGGAAACTGTGAGGCCCTCAGGCCCTTTCAGTTGCTGACGCTCGTGAGCTGTGGCTGCCCTATCCTGGAAGTGTCCAAGGCCAGGTTGGATGGGGCTCAGAGCAGCCTGGGACAGTGGAACGAGTCCCAGCCCCATTGCTGGGTGAACCCTGTGCCCAGAGGAGAGGTAGGGCGTCCTCAGGGCTCTGCTCCATGCTGCTGTTCTGGGGAGCCTCTGCAGCTCCAGCGCTGCACTGTGCCCCCACACAGGCCACGAGCCCCCACACAGGCCACGAGCCCCCACAGCCCTGTCCTGTGGAAGTGCCTGGTGGGGTGTGAGAGTGTCTGGCCGTGCTGTGCCCGCCGTGCCACCAGCCCTGACTCTGCTCTCCCCCCAGGGTGGGCTGTGCCCTCCTGGTCCAGACCAGTGACAGAGTGAGGCTGTGTCCTGACAGCCACCTCACAGATGCAGCTCCCATATGGCTCCTGCACATGGAACAGGCAGCTCCAGAGCTGTGCAGGCAGGGAGAGCTTCATGGAAAGGATTGGAGCACGAAGGGAGCTGCTGGTGCTTCCTCTCTGCACACCCCAGCTCTCCCTGCCCTCCCCAGTGGAAAAACAGAGACTGATTTTCTCCAACCCAACAGTGTAATCACTAACCCTAATTAGAGGTAATTACTGGGAGTTGATACACTTACTCCTTAGCAGATCACTAAGGAGCCGTTCTGTGCAGGGCTGAGCGGGGAAAAGGCCTTGAAGAAAGGGAGGAGGAGAGGAGCGGGGAGGGAGAAGCACAAGGCAGCAGAGTGCCATGGTGATCAGAGCCCTGCCCAGGGCTGGCCAAGGTTTCCAGGGCAGCTAGATGGGCACAGGGCAGCCAGGTAGGCACAGGACACCCAAGTGGGCATGGGGCAGATAGCCAGGCCTGGGAGCTGTGGCTGTAGCTCTCAGCATCCTGCATTCTGGAACATCTGGCTCGGGGTACCTTGCATGGGGCAGCTGGATAAGCTACAAGGGTGTAATTAGTGGCCACCTGTGAAAATCTCAGTGTAAATAACTTGCTGGTGCTGCCAGGGAGGGCTGGGCTGCAGGGGTAGCCGGTGTTCTCCAAGGTAGACTGAGAGCCAGCAAAACAAGGTTTCTCATCCATACAACCCAGGCTTGTGCTGCAGGAGGGAGAGGGGCCAGAGAGTGACCTGTTACAGGCCACAAAGTCCTACTCTTTGCTGTCACGCAGCCCCAGCTCATCCCTGAGCGCAGGCAGCGGCTCCAGCGGTGAGTCCATCTGGACCTGCCTCTGCTGTCAGCACACACGGCCTTTGCCTGGGGTCTGCACTCTGCTGCCAGACAGGGGGGTGTCCAGAGGAACATGGACAAGCTCATCACTAGCAGGCAAGGGACGGGGCCATCCTGTTCTCCAAATAGAGCAGGCCTTGCTCCATCCCCTTGAATTTGTGCACCCCAGGAGGTTGTGCTGCTGATAACCAAGCAGCCTCTGTGGGCAAGGCAGGCAGGGGTGCATAAAGCCTTGTATGAGTAAATGGCTTTAGAAACCAGAGTTATGTAGGAAAATACAACAATTCCAGCATCCCCAAATGGCCCTTTCCCAGTTGCACTTGGGAGCTGGGGGCAGGGGCTGTTCTTCGTCGGTCACTGGAGTGCTGGTCCGGGTCCACACTCCTCAGCAAGCTCAGAGAGGTCTGGCTCTGCTTCCTTCCTTCCTGCAGTTCTGTCTCAGACCCAGGTTCCCGCTCCACCTGTGCATGCAAACAGGGATCCATGTCGGTGCTGCGTGTCGCGAGCGTCCATCTCCCACCGCCACCACAGGGATCTCAGGGGGCTGCTGCACAGGATCTGTTCTGGGTTGTGTTTTAGACCGCGTTACTCGCACGCTTTCTGCAGCTTGTGATTCCAGGTTTCTGCAGGGACCGTAAGTGACACCTCTGTTCACAGTAAGACCAGGAGAGTGATCTGGAGCACAGACCATGTGCTTCATCCGCTCGTACTGCTCATTCCCAGCACCCTGGTTTTCTGAGGTAATTCTTTGCAACTTGTTGGGGAGTAAATGACATTATTGTAGTAAAGTCACTGAAGGACTTTATCTAGTTTCAGTAAAGCTGCCATGGACTTTCTGAATTCTGGTTCCAGACAGCAGAGCAGCTCCCAAGGAGAACGCTGCTGTTACCCCCACTTCAGCCAATCACCAAACTAAATTCAGTAATGCTTTGCATAAAAGTACCCTGGGTGTATTGTGCTGGTGTTCAGGCAGAGTAAAATTCAGATCAGAAATGGAGTATTAAACACACACATGCACAGACACATGCACACAAAAATGTATCCAAGCCAATTTCACCAAGCTGGAAGCAATTATGTGCCAGATCTTTTGGGAGAAGGAACTTAAACAGGAAAAAAAAATGAAGCATAATTAGGAGTTTTTAAAGAATACTTTACTGGATACCAGAAAGTTAAAAGGAAAGTTGTACTGCTTGAAAGTGTGTCAGTCTTGGTGGAGAAGAGACGTGAACTGTTCGCTCTCTGTCCCGACAGTGAGAAGGGGCAGGGCCAGGCGGAGGGAGCTGGCTGCATGGTGCTGCTGTGGTTTGTGCAGCTGTACCTGTGTGCATATGAAAAGTGATAAAATTAATGGCAACATGATAAAGTAATGGATAAGTGCTGAGCAGGAGTTGGAAGCTGCAGCCAGTTGGAGGCTGGTGGCACTGGTGTGGCCCGGCACAGCCAGCTGGAGCCGTGGTGGAGGCTCCCGCTGCCGTTCAGACCAGTGCCAGCGCTCCCAGCCCAACATCCGCCACGAGTGATTAATTGAGAGCAGCCTTCGAAGTGACCCTCCTGGCTTTATGGGAAGGATTCCAGCTCCTTGTGTTCCCAGACTCACTGTGGCTGCAGCCACACAAAGGGTTGTGTCTCCATTTGCTCTGGGCTCTGGGCTCACGGGGGACCCTGGCAGCCTTACGCTGCCCCGGGTCACGCTCCGTGCCCGCCAGATCTGGAAGGAAGTTAAATGTCATTTGACAAATGATGGTGATGAGGAATTTAGGAACAAAGTCACTGGTGAAGTAAGAGCACCAGCACAGCATAGATGCTGGGGACAACCTCCCACCAGCTGACGGACACACCAACACTGCCCGCCCCGTGGAGAGCTTCCCATTTTGGGGACATCTGCCCAAGTCTGTCACTTCACCTCTGTTCCCTTCTCCCAGAGGAAAACCTCTCTTTCATTGCTCTCACAGCTGTTTTACTTGGCAAAAACTCAGCTCCTGTGTCTCAGTTCATGCTCCAGGTGCTGAGCATAGGACAGCTCCGGTGTCCTCTCTGGTGCTCTTTGTGTCTTGGTCTCCACAGCCTGGTGTGGGTGTGCAGTGTGGTCTCCTTCACCACCACTCCATGCCAAAGACTCACCTTTGCCCAGTTCTGGGTAAGCGGCTGCTTAGGCGGCTGCTGCACCCTGTGCAGTTGTTCAGCCTGTGAGTCATGAGATCAGTCACTGCTCATGTAACTCACCAAGTCCCTAATCCTCAACTTTTACATGTTCATGGGGTTTCCGCACGACATACAAATAAAAGTGATGGATCTGGTACTCGGAGCTCATTTCCCAGCTCACCCTCCAGCTTGGCGGGCACGGGAGCCTGCACTGCCATGGCTGCACGAGGGGATGCAGAGCAGGAACCAGTGGAATTACAGACAGTGAAAGGGTTTTTTTCAAGTTTATTAGGAACTAATGAATCCTAACGCCAGCATTCCTTCATTACTATATGGGAATAATAGAACGGTTAATAAGGAAAAAAAGCGAAGTGTTCAGTGAACACTTGTATTGGTGTTTAGGAAGAGGCAAGATGATGTATCTCAGCACAGAATGATGAATTCTTCATATTCCAGCTGTAATTAGGCAGCGAATTAAACAGCAGGTAGGAGATGTGGACATGTTGGAATCAGCAAGGCTGAATTATTTAATTCAGAAATTGTAGAAGATGTGGTCAAGGTCTTTTTCATGTATAGATGGTAACAGTCAGTTTTGGGGTGGAGAGGACTTGCACAGGGCTCAGATTAATGGATTCATGTGTCCACAGGATGAGAGGAAAAATGATGGACAGGAAAGGCTGTAAAAACCAGGAAGTGCTCTCAGAATCACCTTATAGGAAGATTTGATGACCTCAATATATTTAGCTTATTGGAGAAAAGGTTAAGAGTTAATTTCAACACCATCTCTAAATAGCTGTATAGGAACAGAAATTTGGTGAGAGAGGTCTTTATCAGATAAAATGTACCAGGATCCAGTGACAGTGGCAGAAGGAAGAGAATTTGGGCCAGAAATAAGGCCCAGATTTCAGCAGTGAAGGCAATTAACCACTGGAACCACTTCCCCAGAGTCACTGTGATCTCTTTGGCACTGGCAATATTCAAGTCAGGATCAGATTTTCTGACAGATCCATCATTGTTCAGGCAGGAGTGACATAGGGGCAGACCTGTGATGTGACTTTGTGTTGTGCAGCAAAGCTTGGGCAGTCCAAGCGCTTCTTTGGCCACTCCCTGGCTCCAGGGATCCCATTGATCTTCCACAAATCTGCCTCTTCCTTGCTCACCTTCCTTGGCTGTGGAGCTGCTCAGTGGGTAGACATGGGGCACCTCAGCTGGCTCCATGGGCTCTGCTCTGTCTGGGGACTTGGTGCAGGCAGAGCTCAGGCTGGAGACAGACGGAGTGGCTGCAGCTGCCCGCAGTTCCCGGGCTGGTGATGTGCTCTTGGTGCAGGTTTTGGGGCAGCGTCCCTGAGGCCCCCATTCCCACGCTTCTCGAGACTGCTGGGTCCTGTAATGCTGTACGTGGGGTTGGTTGCCCTCTAAACCAGAGGTGAGCTGGTGTGTTGGATGGAGAAGCACTGGCTCATCTTGTGTGTCCTGGAGCTTTGGCTGGGGCATGGGAAGTGTCATGGCCAGGCCCCCCCGTCCTGCTGCCACAGCCAGCCCAGGCTCTCAGTTGTCCCAGAGACACTGGCACCACGCAGAGTTTTTTGTCCTGATGGTTCATACCGACACAGGTCAGCTTTGGTAGGAGCTGGGGTGTCACATAATTACTTAGCATGTGCAGGTGTCCAAAACCATGCTCTGCAAGGGCAGCACTGAGAGGAGGGAGATTCCCTGTGTCGGAGCATCTGCGAGGCCCAGTGCAAGGCAGTGGCTCCTGCTGTGTGCAAGCTGGCAGATCCTGATGGCCCTGCTATGGAGCTGGGCTGGAAAACCTCTGTCACCCACAGCTGGGATCAGTGATTCCGCACAGACGTTCCCTGTCGGCAGAGCTGGGAAGAACACCTGTCCATCTGTCACCCCAGAACGTGCCCCACCATGCTTGGGAACTGTATGGGTGCTCAGCATGGTGGCCAGCTCCCAAGGAGAACACACAGGTTGATGTCTTTCAAAGGACACCTCTCCATCCTGGGGCTCCTGGTTGGTGGGAGCCAGCCCATACATTTTGGACTCATGGGAATTGTTCAGGAGGAAGGACCCAACAATGTCCAGGTAACAGTGTGCAGTGCTTTGTTTAGAAACCCAGCCTGAGAAACTCCTGACTCTGGACCAGCTCTGGAGCACGGGTGACTCTGGGAACAGCAGCCACAGGGGCTCCCAGGACCACCACCTTCCTGCCACAGCAGCTGCTGGCCCATTGACATGGGGGTGAGTTATGTCCTCCCCAGCAGGGTTTTCACAGGCAGGCAGCTCTGCCAGGCTCCTTGGCTCTCACATCCCTTCAAGAACCAACTGGTTTCTGGGAGTGGAGAAGTTTCCCACTAGCTGGAGCTGTGTTCCAGCCCAGCTGAGGGTCCTGAGTAGCCGTAGCTTTTGGGGAGGCTTTGAGACGTGTTCAGCTGCGGGCTCCAGCCAGGCACTGGGGAGCCAGTACACTAAGGTGACGCACAATAATCCTGGTTTTTATTTGGAATAAATAGTGATGTGTTGGCAACAAGTGGTTGAGGGGCAGAGTGACAATGACTCCTTGGGACACGGTTTGGCAGACATTCAATAGCATTAACCTGCACTACCTGAGAGAACAGGGTTTGCTCCATGCCAGGGTGTCGTCACCCATCCTGGAGCGCCTCTGTCACCATCTTGAGCCACGCTGACAGACCCTCTGCAGCAGCAGCAGCAGCATCCCTCTGCCTGTGAAGGAGCAGGGCCTGGCACTCCAGAGGAGAGACCTGTCCTGTACTTGACCATAAACCCAGGGGTCTCCCAGAACTGCTCTCCAGCTGGTGCCTCTTTTTAAAAGTCAGCATAGCCCATTCCCTGTGCCAGAGTTGGTTTCCTCCACACTGTAAGGGCCTGGTAGCAGCATCCAGCATAATGTCAGCAGGAAATTTCACCAGACCCTGTGCATTATTTTGCCAAATTGCTCTTGAAAATATTAAAAAGATGCTAAAAAGATCCTCAAGTGACTCTGCAAATTATCTCCTTTCTGACCGATGGTGCCCTTTTGGCTAACTCACCTTTATCCTGTTCCCTGGGCAGCCATACCTTAATGAAGAATTCCCAGTTTGCTCTGATCCAGGTGTTTCACCGAAGCATCCGGGCTGCCTCATGTCATGCCTGGGAAAAGGCCATCCTGGTTTTAGGTGATTTTCCATCCAGTGTACATCATCAGTTGGGCTGTACTGAAAAGGCATCACGGAGCCATGTGAGTCTCTTCTGGGGGCGTTGAGGAAACAGTGACTGGGAGAAGGACTTGGGGAACTGTCAGCAGTTTGGGGGTTCAGTTCCTGCAGGTGTTGGCTCAGAGGCAAGGTGGTATTTACATGTCACCTGTCACTTGCCCAGTTTACAGGGAACATACCCAGCAGCTTCCAGGGTGTCACTTCCAGAGGGATGCAATTCCTGAGAGCTCTGGCCTTGCTGGGACCACCCAGCAGCTCCCTCGGACAAGCTGGAGTTGCACAGCGCGAGGTCTGTGAGCGAGCAAGTGGCTGGGCTGTGAGGGGGTTCCCCCGCAGCTGGGTGACTCCAGGCAGCTGGAGTGAGGTGCAGGGAGCTTGGAAGTGCTGCAGAGGCTGATGGAAGCTGTTTCTTCTTTCAAAATGAAACTCTGGGCATTTGTGGCAGCCTGTGCTGCTCCTCAGAGGTGCAATGAAAAGGCATGTCCTGGCAGGCTGAGGATCCTGGCGTGGCTGGGTAGGGGTGCAGGGGGCAGATCTGTGCTCCCTAGGGCCCTGCAGGACTTTCCTCTCTGCAGGAGGAGCTTCTCTCAGGCCCTCTGTTTCTGCTCTCCCTTCCTCACCTTCCTCTGTTCTGTGGCTGGGGCCATAGCCAGGGCTGGGGGCTTGGGGCTTGGGGCTTGGGGCTGGCAGACACTGTCTGAGCTCTGAGCATCCCATCTCATCCCGTCCCATCCCATCTCATCCCATCCCATCCCATCCCATCCTGTTCCGTCCCATCCCAGCCCAGCAGCACCGTTCCCAGGACCAAGCTCATCCCGGTCCCAGGAGAGCAGCGTTCTCCCTGCTCCAGCACCAGCAGGCTCCCTCCCACGAGGAGGCAGAGAGGAGATGGATGCAGCAGTCAGGAGCAGAGCGCCAGCTAATTACCCTTCCGAGTGTGTCTTGTAAATTAAGGGCTAATTAGAGGCAAAGTCAGTGTCATGGTTTTACACGTGTTTCTGTGGCACTGAACAAGGGGAGGGAGGGGGAACATGCAGCAGCCGGGCTGGAGGCAGGCGATGTGGGGGGCTCTGCAAGGTCCAGGCAGCATGGGGTCAGGGTCCTGGGAGCACAAGGTGCAGGGCACCAGGGTCCTGGCAGCTCGGGGTGCAGGGCGCTGTGTCCCAGCAAGCCCTCCATCGGCACTGCTGGCCGGCGGGGTCTGCAGGCGAGGCTTGCAGGTGATCCCTGCACAACACTGCAGAGAAAGGGGGTTTTTGGTCCAGGATGAGTACAGGGAAGAGGAGGGTGGGAGGTACCTGCCATGCTGGCCATGAAGGGGTGGTGGCGATGATGATGATGATGGTGGTGGTGGTGATGGTGGGTGGCAGGCATGCCTGGTGCATGGGCATGGCAGGGCTGGTGGCCATGTCACCCCTCTGTTCAGCACTTGCCTTTGGAGGAGTATTTGGGCTCTTGAGCTGTCCCGTCAGGCACTCGGCAGCCCTGGCTATGCTGGGGCACATCCGAATAGCATGCCTTGGGTTTTCAGGGAAGCAGCAGGGATAGACGCATACACTTATGTACGAACTCTGGGGCTTCACATGGGATTTTGTGGGGCTCTGTTCTTTGTAGAGGGTGGCCCAGCACAGGGATAGGTTGCCCAGGGAGGTTGTGCCATCACCCTCCTTAGAGATGCTCCAAACCCATCAGAAGCAGTCCAGGGCCACTGGCTCTGGGGCGCCCTGCTTGAGCTGGGGCTGAACAGGATGATGCCAGAGCTCCCTTCTGCCTCAGCCATGCTGGGATCCATGAGAGCCAAGTGAATCTGGTTTCACACAGGAAGACAGGTGAGCTGTCCTGGCTCCTGCTGGGGACCTGCCTCCACAGGTGTCCATTTGCTTCTGTGGAAGGCTCCCACTTGTACCACTCCCATTGGACCCATGGCTGGATTTGTCACAGCCCAGCTTCGTCATGCCTGCAGAGGGATCTGTTCAGCGGGGCTGGAGGTGTGGGTGTGCAGCATCTGGAGCTGTTCTGTGGCCCTGCCCTGGGCCATGGCCAGGTGGGCTGCAGTGAGAGTCCCAGCTCAGTGTCTGTGCCTCCGGGCAGGGAAGGAGGAGACCTAGCTTTGAAGTAGGGATGGGGCCCCTTCTCTTGCCCCTGAGCTCCCAGAGCACTTGCTCTGCAGTGGCTGGAGCCGAATGGCCTGAGGGGAGCATGAGAGGGGGCTGGTGGTGGGCAGGTGCAGTGGCATCCATCGGGCCAGTGTCCTCCTCCCTGGCAGATTGCCTGCAGACTGAACAGGAAGGTGTATGCTCCCTGTCAGAACCATTTTTTTTGCTATTCTGGACATTTTGGGTTTCCTATAATCCAGGAACACTTGACCCATTTTGCATCACTGAGTGATCTTGTCCTCTGTGACAGCCTCTAGTCCCAAAAACAATCCTCTCTTGGGGTTCAGGTTGCTGGGCTCAGCCGCAGCAGTTTTGAGCTAGTGAGAAAAGGAACGTCCACCTGCCATCCCTACCCTACAGACATCTGTTTACCTGCTTGTTCCTTTGACACCCTCCATGTGATCTCATGCTTTCCCAGTGCCCCCAGCATGGCTGGATTTCCTGCCAGGGACACACAAGAAAGTGAAATTGAGAGATGAGGGTGGGTATGCTGGTTGTGGGGTGGGTTTGGGTTTGCCCAGGTGCCAGAGGCTGTAGTGAAAATCGTGACCGTGAACTCCGGCTGCTGTGTGCCAGAATCCCCAGCTGTGCATTACAGGGTGCTACACTGAAACCCACTAAGCTGGGGGTCCCTCTGGGAAATGGGGTGTGCTGGACTCTTCTGTCAGCACCTTTGGGGTGATGCACCAGCACCCCTTGGGACAGGAGAGCCAGAGAGAGCCTGTCCTCATGTGGAGCCATCCGGGGAATGTGGCATCAGGTACAGCTTTGCCTTCTCTCTCCATGCCTCCAGGCAGCAGTCAGTCTGAGTCAGTCTCAGTCAGTCTGAGTGCCGAGTCCATCTCTCTTGCAGGTGCTCCCCACTCGACCAGCAGCACCTCCCTGCACTCTGAGCGCTCCATCAGTGGCATCAACCTAGTGGGCTTCAGCTCCAAGCCGGACGGGATGCACCAGCGCTCCTACTCTGTCTCCAGTGCAGACCAGTGGAACGAGGCCGTGGCGATCCCCGGCAGCTGCCCCAACCCCTGTGAGTAGCCCTTCTGGCCCTTCTCCCCTCAGCCGTGGCAGGTAGGGGGGCTCATTTTGGCACTGGGGCAGGTCTGAGCTCCGCCCCGTGGTTGTGAGCCCAGAGTTTGCTCCAGAGTGTCAGACACAGCCTCTGGGCCTCGTTGGGGCTGTACCTTTTAAGTAAGGGTCAGCTGGCAGTGTCCCAGCCAGGGAAGAAGCTGTCCTGCAAGGCACAGAGAAGCTCCAGCCAAGGGACACTGCTCTGCAGCAGGATGGCTCTAAGCCCTCTGCTCTGATCTTGCTCTGAGCTCACCATGCTGGGGTACCATTGCTTTCCCCCATCACTGCACCTTGTGGCACCCCCATCTCCCAAATTTCGGGGCAGTTGAAGGAATAGGAGTGATTCCCGTCTCTGGAGCACACACTGAGCACGGCCCGCCCCCTCCCCCCACGCTCACTTGCTCTCAGTGATGTTTCAGGACAGTTGAGTGAATTAAAATAATTCATACATTTCCCAACGTAGCCACTTTGCCGAATTGGAAAATAAATGCTTTTGTGCTGCATTCATCACTCCTTCGTTCCTGGCTCTGCCGCCGCACTAAAAAAGCAGTTAAATGCACATCAAGAGTGGAGGAGCCATTTCCATGCCTGCTCGCCCCTTGTAGTTCTCATTAGCGCGGCAGCCGCCCCCCCGCCCGCTCCCAGGGGCTTTCGCAGTTTAAAGGAGCCTCTTTATGATCATTACCGGAGTCCGACTGTGCGGGCGCCATTTGCAGCTGAGGAGGCTCCTCATTTGTAACTGTGAAAAACTATCAATTTCAGCGCGCCTGATGCAGCGGCTCCATCATTGGCCCCATCAGCTCCCTGCTGGAAGCGAATTAATCAGACTGTTACTGCTGATGGGGCAGCGCGGGCGAGGGGAGCGGAAGGGCGCAGCGCTGAGCGGGAATGTGCCGGCAGCCCCCTCGCCTTGGACGCGGGGGCAGCGGGGCAGCCCACGCCGGAGGAAGCTCATTGCGAGTGGGGACTGGACACGGGCGTGCCTGCTTGTCCCCGTGCCGGGAGAGGGTCCCCGCCACGTGCCCGGCCCGCGGGAGCCCCGTGCCCCGGCGTGCGCGGCAGCAGGTCCCCTGGCCTCGTGCAGCACTGCGTGGGGCACGTGCGGTACCCTGGCACAGATCGGTTCTGTAGCGCGATCTCTCTGGAGAGCAGCACCTTGCCCCAGTGCCCTCCTGCCCCAGGAGCTGTCATGGCAGGTCTGATCCTTCCTCCCAGCAGCCCCTCAGTGGAGCTGGGGACTGGTGAGGCTGTGCTGTGTGTTGCTCTGCCCTGCCCTTGCCTGGATGTCGGGAGAGCAAGCTGACCCAGCCCATGCTCCCCATCCCTCTGCCCCCTGTTGCTCTGCCCCTTGTCCTTCTGCTCTCCATCCCTCTGCTCTGTGTCCTTCTGTTTCTGTCCGTGGAGGAGCTGTCCATGCTCACAGCATCTGGACCAATCTGCCTCTTCTATGCACAGTAACTGAAGACTGTCAAGTGAGAGCTGATCTTCAGGGTGTGTTGTAGCAGGAAAAGGAATAATGTTTTTAAATTAAAATGGGTGGGTTTAGACTAGATAAAAGGAAGAGGTGTTTTATTGAGAGGGTGGTGAGGCAAAAGGGTGCCCAGAGAAGCTGTGGTTGCCCCATCCCTGGGAGTGTCCGAGGCCAGGTAGGACGGGGGTTGGAGCACCCTGGGACAGCAGATGCATCCCTGCCCACGGCAGGGGGTGGAACTGGATGAGCTTTGGTCCCTTCCAACCCAAACCATTCTGTGATTCTCTGCTGCTGCTCCTTCTCCCAGTGACGTGGAGGGGTGAGATGTCAGCTCAGTGCTCTCCGTGTGTCCTGCGTGCTGGTGGCTGTTCAGCCACTCTCAGGTCCCACCGCACTGTGCTGGGCCCCAAGCCCTGTGTTAGTGCTCTACGGACTCGTCACAGGGCCAGCTGTCCTGGAGGGCCTGTGGCACACCATGGGCCACCGGCCTGGGGGTCCCGGGCAGTTCCCGGGGCTGCATCCCTGCTCTGTGTCCCGCACAGCCACAGCTGGTAGAAGTGGATTCTCAGTGTCATGAGGGAGAGGGCATTTGGTGGGTGGGCAGCACTTTCCACATGTCAGGGCGTGCTGAGCTGAGCACAGCCACCCCTCTGTCGAGGGGCTGAGCTGAGCAAGCCTGTCCTGCACCACACCTGAACCCCAGCTCTGCCAGAGCCCAGGCTCTCTGCTGAGTTTCCAGTTCTGCATGGCAGGGCAGGTGAGGAATATTCCTGTGCTCAGAGCTGATTTTGGGCACGTGCCAAGGCTGTAGGCTGCCATCTCAGCTCCCGGGGACAGGCTGTCTGCTCTGGTTGTGCCCTGGAGAGTACATGGAAGAGCAATGGGATGGGGCCATATAAACGCAGTACAGTCATATAAACATGCTCCAGCACATTCTATATCTGTCCCTTTTGCAGGAGCTCTGCAGCCCACCTGTGGGGTCCCAGGGTCCCCTGTAAGGCTGGCTGGTTTGGCGAGGGGCCCAGGAGGTCCGAAGTGTGCCTGTGAAGGGTTCCCTTGGTGAGATGGGGCTCTGGAAGTCCTTGGGTGGGTCAGAGGGGTTCAGTTGGCCTACTGGGGAGGGAGAGAAGAGTGAGCAATGCCTGATCTAGCAGAGGGAATGTGTTCCATGTGCTGCCCCCACCCCATTGCCATCCTGTCCCCATCCCATGGGGGCCCTGGAAGTCCCCAGCTCTGATGTTGGCTGCTGGGCAGTAAGAGCAGGGGCGTGGGTGATGACCCCTCAGGAGATGCCGGGCTCACGGCAGGCCACTCCACAGGAGTGGAGTGCAGCAGTGTGCGACCCCTCTCGCTGAGCCTGGAGTGGGGCAGGGTGCCGGCAGTGTGGGATTTGGCCCAGGGAGCATCCTGGTGAGCAGGTGGGCAGCAGAGGGAGGATGGAGGCACCACGTGTAGCCACTGACGAAAAAGTTCAGGTCCCCTGTGACATATGGCTGGGAGCTGAAGGTGCTTCACACCTGCTCTAAGCACGGTCTTTTAGCAGGATCAGTAATTTATATTTCTAAAACTGGAGTCTGGTTTTATTAGATTTATCTCTCTTAATTGTCAAGGGTGAGCTATTTCCCCATGGATAAATAGCAGAAACACCCTACTAGTGTGTGTCAGTGCAGGAGAAACCAGAGCTGGGAGAGCTCCAGTGTTGCAACCTTTCTCAGCTGTGTGAGGGGGACACCAGCCTGCACCTCAATCCCTGCCTGGGGCAGCTCCTGGCCTGTGCCCCTCTGTGTCCCTCTCCACCCTGCTGTTGATGTTTGTTGAGATAGACCAAGCCCCAGGAAGCCAGTCTGACCAAACCAGGATGAACCAGGGGAGCAGAGAATGGCCTGGGGTAGGAGAAAGGCTTGGCAGGTCCTTGCTGTCCCACTGCTGGAGCTGCTGCCCTTGTGCAATGCTGTGATTCCTTTCTTAATTCCTGTAGCCACAGAACATGGAAATGGGAAGTCAGGACTTGATGGGAGACACTGGACTGTGGCAGAGAGGACAGCGAGCTGCCCAGAGCAGAGGTCCTGGAGCTGCAGTCTATGCCCTGGGGGTGGGTGGACACTGGAGAGGCAGGAGTGGATTTAGGAGAGGGTTAACAGTGCAGCGAGGGCTCCTGCGCCTCGTTGCCTTCCCCGGAGTCTGCATTTTTATGCTGATTGGAAGCCTGCGCTGTGTGTGCTGCTGAAATTGAATGTCAGGCTTTTGATTTTGTTGCTGGTCTCTAATGAAATTTGACATTTAATGGTGAGTGCAGCGGCAGCGTGTGTGTGTGTGATCGGAGCTTGATTAGCGCACTCTAATTGACAGTAATTAGGCAGCTCCCTGATTGTTTCTAATTCTGCTATTAATTGTAAGGAACAGTATGATTGAGGATAAATTTGGTGCGTTGCTGCTGGGGATGCAGCTTCTTCAGCTCCGTATCGGAAGCCTATTGAGCCCATCATGCTCAGGTTCCTGAGTGTGGCAACCCCAGTCACCTCGTCTGGCAGAGCGGTGCTGGGAGGGCAATGCTTCTGCAGAGGCTCTGCAGATCCTGGGGCCTGGATCTGCCCCAGTGAGGCCAAGACCACCCTCTGGGCCTGTCCCTTCCCAAAACACTTGTGCACCCTGTGGGGACACTGCCCTGTGAGGGAACTGCTTCCCCAGGAACATGCGTTTGGGGGTGGGATATCGGGCTGCTCCAGAGGTGCTGCTGCACGTGTCCCAGCAGCGTAGATGTCCCTGTGTGATCGTTCTGCATGGATCCCAGTGCAGAGTGGGTCCAGCCTGACTGCCTGAGGAGATGCCAGCCCTGAGCTGGAGCGGGTGTTGGAGTGGCCCTGTGCCATGGAGCTGAGCAGGTCCTGCTCTCTCTCATGGGGTTGTGTGGGTTGAGCCAGGCAAATACCAGGGCTGGCTCCAGAACACCTCGGTGTCTCTGGAAAGAGGAGACTGTCACTGTCCCACTGTACATGACTGCCTTGTCTTTGTCCCCAGCTAACGGTACTGCCGACTCACTCAGCTCCAGCCCAAACATTTCCAGTGCTGCCAGCCCGAAGCTGGAGCCGCCTCCATCACCACATGCCAACAGGAAAAAACATCGCAGGAAAAAGAGCACAGGGACAACTCGGCTTGATGGCCCCAGCACGGCAGCAGAAGGTAGGAAGGGTCTGCCTGGGGGCAGCTCTGCTGGCTCATAGCGCCAGGCACCCAAGGGTCCTGCGGTGCTTGGTGGGTGCCTGGGGCTTGGAGTGCTTCTCGTGCGGGGCTCAGTGGTGACCTGTGGCTTGGAGCACTCCCTGTCCAAGCAGCTTGTGCTGAGGCAGGAAAGAGCAACCAGCCTCTCTGATCAGCCTTTCCCTCCATGTCTCACATGCTGTGCAGAACCACCATCATGGCTGTGCCTGCACAGACAGTCACTGCTAGTTAAAATTGCTAACTGTAGTAGCACATCGGAGAGCACACCATATGGTTAAGGTGTGCTCTCAGACACTTTCCACCACAAGGACCTGTTTCTGTTGACTTGTAAATTGTCCAGACTTTCATAATTTAAAAGACCTGTACTGGGCACCTGCCTCAAGCTGAGGATCTTTTGGAAAAGCTTGTCTACTTCAGGGGACCAGCTGACAGCATGTGCATTGCTTTCCCAGTGCTCAGAGTACTGATGGTTTTTGTGTTGAGAAATTCTGGTGTCTGTGGTTGCTGAAGAGGGACCCAAAGCTTGACAGGGAGGCTGCAGGGCATAGGGGAGCATTCTGCTGGGAAAAGACACCAAATTTGTCCAGGAAGAGGTGAGCCTGGCGGCCACATTCTCCAAAGTCTGCATCTGTGGTTAGCCGCTGGAAAATGTGAGATTTGACTTTATTCTTGGTCATCCTGTCCCACAGCACTCAACAGGCTTCTGTAGTGAACCAAAGTAAAGATGTAATTCAGAGGGGAGGAGGGTTCGGTACAAGTGTTTGAAGCTAACAGTTGCTCAAAACAAAGCAGAAAATATTAGTCTGTACCTGAACGTGTTGCAGCTGTCCTGGTAGCTTGCTCCCAATCACGTGTCTGCCTGCAGTGCAGCAGCCCAGGTGTCCCACAGCAGAACAGCTTTTCTCAAGTTCTTGTTCTTGGAATGATTGCATTGATGATGCGCAGAGCTGGGCAGCTCTGTTGTTCCTTTTTTGCTGTTGTAGTTGTCTGCATCTGAAATGCACTGAGCCTAAGACAGGCTTCCCCTCTGCGGCAGTTGACTGAGGAACCCTGAGCACTGTTTGAGGCTGTCGTACCCACTGGTGTCTCCTGGATAGCAAGAAGCATTGCCTGTAGTTGCACTTTGTTCTTAGCTCTGTGTGTCTGTTGCCTCCTCAGAGCCATTGTTGCCCTTCCCAAATTGGTTTGCAGTTCTCAGCCCAGTGCTTGGCAGAAGGAGAGGCTCATTCTTTGTACGAATAGTGGGATAGTGAAGAAGGGAATGATTTTGCACCCCCACATGTAAAACTGAGAAAGGAGGAGCTGAAGTCCTGTGTCTTATCCTGTAAGTAAAATGCTAAGAAAGAGTTGTAAAGGAGGTCCCAAAGCTGACCTCAGTGTGCTGATTGGGTTTGTGACGTGGACATGAGGGCTCTCAGCTGACCACAGCGAAGACTGAGAAGCACAGGGCTGATGTGTCAGTGCTTGCAGAGGAAATCTCGTCCTGGGTCTGCTCAGTGCAGCTGACGGAGTGTGAGAGGTGCAGATGCTAGGACCTCATGTTATACAGAATGTAATGCAGTTTCATAGTGAAAAAGGTAATTGAATGTGGGAACACTTTTATGAAGCAGTAATATGGACTAACCACTGCTTGAAGTCTTAAAATTTGATTAGTTCCTTTTCAACAACACGTGTGCTTGGCAGAAGTCCCAGTCCTCTGCTCCCAGACGCATGGACTGGAGGACCGTCACCCTCCTCCTTGTGTGCCCAGGACCGGAGTCTTTGAGCAATCCCAGTGTTTCCATCATTTCATAGCGATGTTTTTTCAGACACGTGCTCACTCTTTCTGTCCTTCCTGGTTTGGCAGCATCCCTGGAAGGTGGAGTCATGGTGGTGGAGCCATGTGGCAAGCATGAGGGCATCAGAGTATTTTTGTTGTTTCCTGTACTGTTCCTTGGCCATGCTGGTCAGCTGGGCAGAGGTCTGTCTTACCTGAAGTGGTACCCAGGTCCTGTCTCGGGTTGATATGCTTAATTTAAAGCCCTATCAGGTGTTGGAGCAATGTTACTTTTTCCTACAATGTGAATTCCTTGGCATTTATCAACACTGAACTTCATTTGCCAGTGAAGTGTCAGTTACCAAACTTCATCTGTCACTGCCCAGCCTTTGTGCACCGTGGATACTCTTGCCAGAGCCTCTGGCGCCAGTACCAGGAGCAGGAGGAATGCCCCCTCTGTGATCTGAAGTGCTGCACAAGTGCATGGCAGCAGGTGGCTGAGCTGCTGCGGTGTTGCAGTGGGAAGGAGCAGTGTGAGCACCATGTGAGGGGTGAGGAGAGCATGGCACAGCACAGGGGGCATCCGTGACCCGCAGTCACACAGGCAGCCCATCCTCCATGTCTCCATGTGAATCCAGACTTTCCAAGCCCCTGTGTCCTTCTCCAGTGGACACCTGGGTGCAACACCTGCTGGCTCAGCACTGTGGTCAGGCAGAGGTGATGGAACCAGCCGCTCCCAGACCTGTGCTGGGGCACAGTGGTGCCATGGGCTGCTGCATGGTGGGTTTCTGGCTTTTGGTCAGGTATTGACAATCTGACCTTGCATTTATTTTTTTAAGTAATCTGGTGTATTAGAAAATTGATCCAATTGCAAAATTGGAGTTCCAGAGGCTGGGTCAGTTCTGTCTTGCTCCCACTTGCCCTGCATCAACAGGACCTGTTGCTGTGGGCAGCGTCCGTGCCAGCAGAACTGTGCTCTGAGTCCATGGAAGAGGCCACTGTTGCTGCTCTTAGAGCTTCCCAGCTTGGTCCTGTTGCAGCCAGTTCCAGCAGTACTGAGCTGTATGCCCCATTTTGGCACGAGGGGGACATCCTGGTCAAGAAAGGACCGTGTGCATCCCTGTGCTCAGCGGCAATTACGGAGCTTGGTCACACACTCCTTTTCGTGCAGATGATCCCCCCCGCCACGTGCCTGCTGCACGGCTCCTGCCCGTAGTACCTTTGTGAGTGACTTGGTTGGTCTCTCTCCTGCTCCTAGCTCTGGGACTGCTCCAAGAATTGATGCAGCTCTGGACACTGCGGCAGCTCCTCACAAGGACCAGCAGGCCAGGGCAGAGGCAGAGGAGCGAGTGACTCTGGGAGTGGTATTCAGGTGGCCACCCATGATGGGTCACTGTCCTGTATGAGAAGCGGGGATTGGCAACAAGTACAAGGAGGTGCTGAGCCCCCGCTTGAGGTCCCATCCCAGTGTCTGAATGGTCCAGCTGTGAATCCTGGGCTGAGCATTGCCCCACACCATGGCCATGGCCAATGGTTTGTGTCATGAACTGGTGTCCATAAGTGCAGCTGATTTCCCCTTGAATCTTTTTTAGCTGCTTTTGAACAGTTATAGCAGTTGTTTTCAGAGCAGGGTAATTTGAGTTTTTTGCTTTTGCATAGTCAGCGTGGTGAAAGTGTGAAATTACTGTGCCAGGAGCGGGGCTGCCGGGCCTTGTGGCAGAGCTGCCATCCCTTGTGGCCGAGCTGCTGTCCCCTCGTGGTGCTCATCCCTCTGTGGAGGGTTCGCTGTCCTGGCAGGAGCATGGGGACAGCCCAGTGAGGAGCCATGCTTTCCATTAGCTCACGTCAGTGTGGCTGTGCCGGTTTGGGGAGCACTGTGGGGGGACCCCCTGCCAGAACTTCCTACCCACCAGGAGCTGCATGGGGCCAGGTTCAGCCTCTGTCACAGCATTCCTGCAGGCAGGAGTGGTCCTGGGGGTATGTGAGGGAGCAGGTTTGGGCTGTGCCCAGGCTGCCTGCACCTGCCTGCACCCACCCCATGCCCGTGAGCTAGGCACGAGCAGCTCAGGTTAGCATCCTGGGAAAGTTGGTGAGGTCTGGGGATAAATTGCCATCAGTTTATCTCATTTAGGAGGTAATCAGAGCCAGGGACGTGCAAAGCAATTGAATCTTAGTTGTTCTGAAGTATCATAAATCAAACGAGCTGTTGCTTTTTTACATGGGCTCATGTTAAAGAGAGCTCAGTGTCAGGCTGCCAGGGAGCATCCGCAAACTATGGCAGGCGTGGGATTGGGCTGCCGGAGATGTCACCAAACTGGGGAGTGCAGCTCAGGCTGTCAGGGAGCACCCACAGGCTGGCAAACATATGTCAGGCTGTCAGGGGACGAAGATGCTCACCCCCATGGTGGAGTTGCAGTGTCAGCCTGCAAGGACCATCAGGAAAGTCTGCTCTCATCAGAACCCAGCAAAGGTCTGCGGCCAGGAGTGCCCTGTCCTGCCACAGAGCAGCCCACAGCTCCCCTGCAACCACACTGCTCTTTGCCTGGACCCTCAGTCCCTGTCCAGGCTGCCAGGAGGGCCAAAGAGCCGCCAGACACGGCTGAGGGCAGCAGCACCTTTGCGACGCTCCCTGCTCCAGTCTCCCCATGGCTGCCAGAGCTCCGGGGATAATGAACTTCTCATGTGCTTAAAGAGTGATGCAGGGTGCATGGCGAGAAGCTGACAGCCCCTTAATGTGCTTCTCAGTGGCGGCCAAACGACGCGGTTTTGTCTTTGTTTTTTAGTTTTAAAACCCACAGGAAATTGATGGCCAGTAAAGAGTTGTGTTGGGGCGATGTGCGTGATTAATGCCAACTGTCAGGGGCTGTCGAGGCCGATCGTGGCAAGCCGGGAGTGTGAGGCTGAGCCGTGCTCACCAGATTGCTGGGGATTCCAGCTGCTATCGCTCAGCTCCCGCCTGCCCCACACAGCTTGTGTCACCCGCGTGCTTCCTTCCACCAAGCCTCTTAATTCAGTGCTAACAAGTCACTCCGGCTCATTACAGACCCTGGCGCTCCCCGCTCCGTCCTGGCGGGAGGGAGGCAGCCTGTGCTGGGCATCTCTGTGGTTCAGCCGGTTCCCCGTCTCCATCAGCTCCCACTCCTCTGTCTGTGGTTCCTGGGGGACCTTATACAGCTCCGTGTTACCCCTCTGAGAGACCGTCATGTGCACACCCCTGACCCTGCCACAAGCCTCTGCGCACACCATGCAGCCCGCACCTCCCGTGCCCTCCCTCCCATGGCCACTGCTCTGATGCTTGCACACGCCCTGCTGGCCCTGCAGCCACCTCCCAGGCCCTCCCCGCTGTGCACATGCTGCACCCCACACTGCATCCTCCCTGCCATGTACACAGAAACGACATCCTTCAACCCTTACATGACCCCCCTGCCCACCCCCGTGTACCCGTGGTGTCCCTTGGGAGCACCCGCTCCTCCTGACACGCTGTGTCCTTCCCCACACACGGAGCACACGTTGGGACCCCACCGTGTGCCCTCTGCTCTACAGCTCAGCGTGCCCATCCACACTTGAGCCCCCACTGCTGCCGCCCCCGCCCCCATGCTGTCCGTGGTGGCGACGTGCCAGCTCAGCCTGGGGCACTCTGGGATCTGGGGGCGCTGGGACAGCAAGTGCTGGGGGGTCTCCGTGGCGCTGTTCCTGCTGCGCTCTCCTGGCGGCTGTCCCCGCAGAGGGGCCTGTCCCCGTCGCACTAATACAGGTTGGGAATATTGGGTTTAATGATCTGAAAAATGAGGAGGTAGCGAGCTGACATTTACGAATGGTGCTGCATCCTTCTCTTCCCAGACGCCTGCTAATTTGTTGATATCCCAAACACCTCATAATGATGTGGTACAGTCACAGCTTGCAAACAAGCATCCCGAGGCCAGGGGCTGCTGGCTGCCCTGCTCCAGGACCCTCTTCACAGGCTTGGCAGACGGAGAGCGGAGCTGTGGGCCAGGGTCTCCCTGCATATCTGACAGGACCTGCCCCTGGTTCCTGCCTCCCCACGGGCTGGAGGCATCCCCCCACCTCCTCCCTGTGTGATACCCACTCTCCAGGGCCTCTGGAGGCACTTCTACGCCAGCAAAAAGCGGGAGAAGGGATGGGAGTGGGAGAAGGACGGCATGCAGGGAGAGGCTGGATGTGGCTGGGAGATGGTGAAGAGTGGAGGTGACAGAGGAGACTTCTTCTTCAAGACTGGGGCTCAGTGCCAGCTCTGCTTGCTGTTTTGCTGATGTTGAATGGAATCCTCTCTGCCAGACCTGCTGGGATGCAGGGAAGGTGTCCTACACTATCCTGCACCCACCTGCTCAGGAAGGAGCCAGCTGGGAAGCTGTCTGGCAGGGAGGGCTCTCTGAGCCTGGTGTGCTGGCATGGAAATGCTCCTGCCATGCCCTGTGCTGAACTCCCCCTTCCCAGGGGGGAAGAAAGTGCTGCCCTGGGCCTTTGGGCTGGCATGGAGGAGCTCTGTTCAGTGCCCTATGTAGAGAGGGAATTGCTGTGCCGTGTCCAAGTGCTGGAAGCACGGTCCTGCCACACTGGGTGGGTACCAGAGGGAGACTGCTCCATCCTCTGTCCTCACAGAGCTACTTTGTATCCTGGTGCTTCCAGGACAGGGGAGCAGCCCCCCCCATATTGCTGCTCGTTCTCTGGGAGTGCCGTCCCGGCCTGTGGGGGCTGTGTGGGGGCACCTCGGGTAGGGGTGAGGGATGGGGCCAGCCTGTCCCACTGCAGCTCCCCGGGGGAACACGCTGCCTGGGGTGACCTGCTGCACCCACGGAGAAGCAGGGTGTCCGTGGAAAAGGAGGTGGGAAGTACTGCTGCCGTGGCTCCATGTCAGGGTCCCCCCAGGAGGGTCTCTGGGCTGGGCACCAACGCAGGTTGTAGCCAGAGCCCTTTGCAGAGCAGGACCAAGCTCTGCTCCAGCCCTGTGTTGAAGCTGAGGCGTTTTTAGCCCCCAACCTCTTCTGCTCAGAGCTGTGCTTCCCCCCGACTCAGAGCATAGAGAAGGGACTTGGCACGAGCTGTGAGGGCATCAGTCCAAGTCACTGCTACTCCCCTTCCTTTTCCTCTCTGGCATCCCACAGGTGTCACTGCGGTGACACACCGTTCCGCTGGGCACCTCACCCCCAGGACTGCCTTGAGCAGCAGATGCCAGCTTCCTTGCATCTTGGTGGGCACTTCCTTACCCTCCTCCTGTCCCTTTGGTCTGTCTCCCGGCCGGACACACAGGATGTCCATTCCCTCATTCTCGGCAGCCCCGTGGTGCTGCTCTGCTATCCTGAGGATGCTTTCCCCAGGCCTGGCATGTTGGCAGAGGGAGAGTGGCTGCCCTGGAGCTGCTCATCGCGCTGCGGCCCCTGCCAGAGTCGTCTCTGGTGGGGTCTGGGTGCCATGTGGCCCTGCTGTCCTGGCCATGCCCTCCCTAATCCTGCTCCTGTTCAGAGCCCTTGTTCCTGGGCGGTGTTGGAGGGGGGGTCATGGGGTTAACACCCATTAGCAGAGCTGGCTCACACCAAACTCTGCTCAGCAACTCTTCACGGAGCTCAGTCTTTAAAACATCATCAAAAAATCATCAAGAGAGAGAGAGGCAGTGTGCTCATTTCCACTGCCCACTAATTCTAATGGTCTTGGTGTAATGGGCTCCCACCAGCGCGCTGGGGGCAGCCGCAGGGCTGGGGGCCGGGCTCTGCCATCTGCCCCCGGGTAGCTGCTCACTCGGAGGCAGCTGGGAAGGGCTCCCTGCTCCTGTAGGAGTGGCTTCCTCTGAGGTCTGAGCCCTGTCAAGTAGAAGCTGACAAGCCCTGGGACTTCTCTGGCTTCTGAGAAGGAGCCTGTGCCCATGTGTGGGGCAGGGGAGGGAGTTCTGCCAGCTCTGCTTCAGCAGAAGTAGTCTAAACCCTTTCGCTTATGTCATCTGTTTGGTGCTACCCTTCCATCTGGCCAGAAATGGCCCTGCCCCACTGGGAACCTGTACCTCTCCCCAGAAGCTGAGAATGCCCACTACTTGCCCTAAAACAATGGCTCGAGTCTGGTCCAACCTGTATGGGTGCCCTGGGGAGCTCAGAACAGGTCCCAGACCATCCCAGAAGGTGGGTCTGCACAGTATTCAACGCTGCTGCAAGTCCTTGATTCCCTTCCCAGCTCTGCTGATCCTCATGTGTGAATCCAGAGGTGTGATTCCACAGTGTCATGCTTTCCTGTCGTAGTCATGCTATGCTGGGGCCTCCAAAGAGATCCAGCCCCATAGTGCCATCCTGCCCTGTGAGGTGGGGAGTTTGCCTTAGTGCAGCAGAAAAGCTCTGGTCCTTTGTTAGCTCTTCCCAGGCTCCGAGAGCAACAGGCCCTTTGTTCAGTGTGAAGCTGGAATCCAGGAGGCACAAAGAAGGAAGGGAACGGAGGTCCTGTGTCTCGCAGAGCTGGCGCCAGGGCTTTGGTTGGACTGGGACTGCTCCCACGGCTGGGACTGGGTGGCCCCAGAGCTCTGGAATGTCCCTCAGCTGTGACAGTGGGAAAGTCCATCCGAGTCACATTGGAGCCCCAGAAATTTCTCTCCCGGAAGGAGGGAGCCTCCTGCCCTACTGTGAATGTCCTGAGCAAAGTGCTGGGAGCCACATGGAGCCCCCTGCCCCAGCACGGTGCCTCAAGGAGCAGCAGTGAGCCCCACGCCAGAGCCCTGGGCGGGCAGAGCAGGCACTTGCTTCCCTGGGAGGCATACAGGTGCAGGAAGGCTGGGGCTGGGATTCCTGCCTGCCTGTTTGGTGGGGAGATGCTGGGCAAACAGGAGACAGGAACAAGGAGGATGGGGCCATGTGAGCCCACAGCAGGAGTCCTCGCTGTGTGCTGCTGACCATGATGTCCTGCTTCCTGCTGTGCAGAAGGGGCTCAACAGCAGGGAGGGCTTTAAGTGCATCTGGTGCTTCCCGAGTCCAGGCAGCTGACTTGGGCTCTGCAACACAGTGGCAGCAGCCACAGGTGGCTCAGACCAAGGAAGGATGAGATGTGAGGAGAACAGGGCCTGTTCTGATGTGTCAGGGTCCCCCAGGAACACTGTCTGCAGATGCTCCCTCCAGCAGCTGGGCAGCCTCTGCGCCAGGGAGCTGCTGCTCACTCCTTCCTGGCTGGCAGTGCTTGGCCCTAGGCAGCCACTGGTCCTGTGGCTGCGGGGGGATGGTCCTGGCTCCCCTGCAGTCTGGAGGCTCCCTGCCTGTGCCTGGGTCTGGCAGCACTCACAGAGGCTGGTGCCAGCAAGCCGAGGAGGCAATGCCTGTTAGCCTAGCTGTTGGCTGGTTATTTCTTCTCCCAGTATTCACAAGTTAGCAGCTGTATATTTTCCAAGAATCTTGTTCTTGAGCTGGGACTCGGTGTCTGTGGGGTCCCTCCTGCAGCTGAGAGCTGGAGGAAAGGGCCAAGTGCTGGACGAATGGGATGTCCCAGTTAAGCCCGTGCATCACAGAGATGGGAGAGTCCAGCAGCGGGGCTAACTGCCTGCTCCCTGCAGTCTGTCATCCTCCTGAGGGCTCAGAGTCTCTCATTCCAGCAGGAGAGAGGCAGTTGCAGACACCTTTCCCCAGAGGAGGAGTCCCAGGCTGATGTAGGGTGAAATGAGTGAAAGAGCCTTGCCTTCCTATCTGGGAAGGGCAAGCCAGGACAAGCCCTCACACTGGAGTCCTTCCATCCTCCCCAGGCTCCGATGGTGTGGAGACCCGGCCTTGTGTTCTCGCGCCAGTTCCCGAGCACTGGTGATCTCCAAGCCTGGGACTTGTCACTGCAGGTGCTGACCACAAGCCTGGGAGGAAGGGCTGTGCTCTCCCACCATGCCCAAGGGACCTGGCTTTCCTAAGGAGACTTCCAGAGGCTGCACCATGTTCTGGGGATGTTCATGAACACAGCCTGGCTCAGATGGGCCCAGGTGGCCCCGCAGTAGCTGTGCCCTTGGTGGGACCCAGCCAGGGGACTCTGCAGCCATTCACTGGGGCTGCGGCAGCTGCTCAGTCGCTGCCTTTCTGCTGCTTCCCTCCGCAGTGAGGGACTTCTGTGCTGCAGAGAAGTCAGGGAGAGGAGGGGACCTCCCTCAAACCCCTCCAGACTCCCTTGCTCACCTCCCCACATCATGCCCGATGTGCACAGACCCTGCCAGGCTTGAGGCCAGAGCAGCTCTGCCTTGATGTGGACCGGAGGCCCCTCGGCCTCCGTGCTGTCTCTGGAGCTGAGCAGTTGACTCCCTGCTTTTAATAGAGAGCTGGGAAGGCACATTATGGAGATGAGGGTGTTATTTGCATAACGCTAATTAGGTAATTACAAATCATTTTGCTATGAGCTGAAGCGTGTGCTGTGACATAACGTTTATTAGTCATTCCATTCAGGCCCCGCTTAGTTAAGTCATTTACTGCACTAACTACTGAAGTTGGCAATAAAAGGTAAATGCTGGTGCTGGGTGTGAGGCTGAGACACGACACCCCATGAACTGTGCCCGTGGGGGGCTGTGTGAGGCAGCGCCAGGCTGGCAGGTGTTAGCAGGGCAGAACACCTTTGAAGCCTTGGTGAAGAGCTGCCTCTGAGCCCACTGCCCAGCCCTTCCAGCAGCACCCCTCTCCATGTGCAGGGCCCATCGCTCCAAAGCCACTTGTGGGCGGGCACTGAGCACTGGTGCTGGGGCTGTCTGCAGGCACCGGCTCAGTGGTGGAGGAGACGATTTCACTGCTCCAGAGGTTGGCAGCTTTCTCTGAGGGTGGGACACAGGGCAGGGAGAGTGGGCACAAGCCAGTGGAGCTGTGTGAGGCAGAGGGAGGGAGGGCTGGCACAGAGCTCTGATTATTCTCTGCAGGCCTCCCAGCCTCCTGGGCTCTGCTGCTGCCTCGACCCTGCCATTTCGGGATGGCAGTGGCCTGCAGGGATCTGTCCCATGGCAGACCCTCTCCTTCCCAGCCCTGTGTCATGGCACACCTTTCTCTTCCAGAACCAGATGAGCCATTTGAGTTCATTATCGTGTCGCTGACGGGCCAGACGTGGCTCTTTGAAGCCTCAACATCAGAGGAGCGGGAGCTCTGGGTGCAGGCCATTGAGAGCCAGATCCTGGCCAGCCTGCAGGGCTGTGAGAGCAGCAAAAACAAGGTAAGAGGCCTTGGCCAACTTCTGTTCTATCTACTCTGGCATCTGCTTTGCTACATTCCTCCATGTCCCACACTTGCCTGTCTGTCCACACTGAAGCCTGTCTTGATCCCTCTGCTCCCAGGGAGAGTTCAGTCTCGTTCCTGGGACTATGCAGTTCCCCCCAGGTTTCTTGTCACCTCTTCCCTGCCTGGCTCTGGCCCTGCGGGGTACTCTGCATCCCATGTAGCTGGATCCTACACAGTTCATTTCCTCCCTGGACATCTCTGTCCTTTCTCCCCGCTCTGGCCCAGGCCCACTGTCCCCTGCTCCTGTGGCGCACACTTGGCCGCTCCAGACCCTGTTGTCAGAGCCCCCATGCTGGCCAGCCTCTTGGAGTGTGCTGTGGCACACTAGGAGGGCTGCAGGACGCGTGGCTGGCCTGCAGTGAAGGGGTCTCGTGGGGTTCTTTGCAGGCTCGGCTGGGCAGCCAGGGCGACGCGCAGGCCATGCAGGCCGTCCGCACTGCGCGTGGGAACAGCTTCTGCGTGGACTGCGATGCACCGAGTAAGAGATGCTACAATGGGTGGGGGGCTCACCCAGGAGGGGAGGGGGCTGCAGCCACCCCAGCCACCCCCTCTCTCAACCCAGAGAGACCTGCTCTGTGTGTCTGTCCTGTCCTCTCCTGCAGTGGACCTACTCCTTGGGGTTGGGCTACAGACTTACCTGCCACACTGGCCTGTGACCCCTCACTGACCAACCTGAGGTCCTGGCCTCTCTGTGCCCACCTCTTCCAGGGACACTAAACTGGGAAGGGTTTGGTGGGCAGGTACCTGCAAATACGAGTCTGAACCACAGGAGACGGGCTGGTGAGTCTTGGCAGGTATTAACTCTTCCCCCACTGATCCTGCTGCCCTCAGATCCGGACTGGGCCAGTCTGAACCTGGGCGCTCTCATGTGCATCGAGTGCTCCGGGATCCATCGCAACCTGGGCACCCACCTGTCCCGTGTGCGCTCCCTGGACCTGGATGACTGGCCTAGCGAGCTTCTTATGGTCATGACGGCCATCGGCAACGCACTTGCAAACGCTGTCTGGGAGGGAATGGTGGAGGGGTACCCCAAGCCCACGCCTGAGAGCAGTCGGTAAGGGAGGTGGTGAACCTCAGAGATGCTTTTTGGGAACCACACCAGGAGGGCTGGGGGACACTACAGGGGGTTGAGAGCAGCCATTAAGGCCGGCAGGATTCCTCAAGATGCTCCAGTATTGGAGGTCCTGCCTGCCTGTGAGGCACTGGCCACCCTCCCCTGCCATCCTGGTGGGTCAGTGGGGCTCCACGGCGGCCGCAGCCATGCGGTGACTGTGAGGGCTGAGGCTGGCTGCAAAGCCGAAGGGGTTAACAGAGATGGCTTGGCAGCGTCGTGCAGGTCTCCAGGGTCTGTCCCTTTCAGGCCCTTGTCTGTCCCTATCGGAGCCACTCTCCTGTCAGTCATCCCAACAAGAGCCCATTCTGTGGCTTATCAGCGGCGGAGCGCGGGTCAGGGGGCGGCGGCAGTGAGCATGCTCGGCGCGGGGCATTGATGGCCGCCCGCCAGCTGCAGATGGACAGAAAGGCAGCAGATAGCGGCGGGACGGCGTACATCGATCCGCCGGCCCCGCGGCCCCGGCGGGATGGACGCGAACACCGCCTTTGTTTGCACCAGGCGAGACGGCGGCAGCGATAAGGTGCCTCCCGTGGCATCGGGCTGGCGTGTGCAGCACTAACCTTCTCCTGCCACTGGCCATGGCCCACGCAGGCACGGGATAGCGACGGTCCCTGTGCTGCCACGGCACGGGCACACAGCGCCGGGGTGCGAGGGGCTCCAGCAGGGAGGTGCGCAGGGACAGGTGTGGGGTCCGGGTCCGGCTGCTGTACAGCCGTGGATGTAAGCATACAGTGTCCATAGGGAGCTGTAAGGAGGCACAGTGAGTCAAGCTGGTGTCAGGCAGGTGTCTAGAGTGGCATGACAGAGCCCCAGTGGCTGCTGTGGGCGCAGGGGCACGGCAGGGGCTGTGCAGAACATACCTGGGTGTGACAGATGTTCACGTGGCAGTGCTGATACTCATGTCCTTTTGTGCCTGGGGCCCAGGCAAGTTGTCTCAACTGTGACAGTGACCATGTCCTGTCTGGCAGGGAGGAGAAGGAGCGCTGGATCCGGGCTAAGTATGAGCAGAAGCTCTTTCTGGCCCCACTGCCCCAGTCTGACATCCCGCTGGGGCAGCAGCTGCTGCGGGCCGTGGTGGAGGATGACCTGCGCCTCGTGGTGACACTCCTGGCCCATGGCACCAAGGAGGAAGTGAATGAGACCTACGGAGATGGAGACGGGCGCACAGCGCTGCATCTCTCATGCGCGATGGCCAACGTAGTCTTCACGCAGCTGCTCATCTGGGTAAGACAGAACCTGCAGTCTCTACCACAGGGCTTCTGGGGCTCCCCCGGTGCTTCCCCACCTCCCTGCTACTGGGGCACAACACACCCTTTATCCATCCTGCTTCCTTGGGTTCTCCCACATGCCCGCTGGCGCTGACTTGCCCACTCTCTTGGCTCCCTCTCCCTGCCCACTCTCCCAGCTCCCTCTCCCTGCCTACCCCAGAGCCCCTCTGCTCCTGCCACTCCTGTGCCCATGGGCACATGGTACCCAGGTACCGCTGACCAGCTGCTTCTCTCCTATGCAGTACGGAGTGGATGTGAAGAGCCGGGACGCTCGGGGCCTGACCCCGCTGGCCTATGCCCGGCGAGCTGGCAGCCAGGAGTGCATCGACATCCTGCTGCAGCACGGCTGCCCCAGCGACAGCGCTGCCACGCTGACCCCCAGCCTGCCCCGCCGCAACGCCAATGCCAACAACAACGCCTGCGCCGCGGTGCCGGTTGAGTTCAGCGCCAGCCCCAGCACGGTCTAGCCCTGCACAGGCCCTCCGGTCGCCACACAGCTGCCCAGCCCTGCTGGGGACCAGGGCCGCAGGAGCGGGTCTGAGAGCAGCACAGATGGGCCCCCGTGGTGCTTGCCCCCACCAGAAGCCCCGTTCCAGCCAAGAGCAGGCTGGGAGCCAGCCGGGAGCCAGCATCCTGCTCCTCTGCGCTGGTTCCAGCCACCTCTGCCGTGCAGCTGTGCAGACCCAGTGCAGTCAGCTTGTGGAGGGGCTCCTGCATAATCCCTGGGGTGGCTCCAGTGCACCCCATTCTCGTGACCGGTACATGGACAGGGAGGCAGCTTCTCCTGCCCCCCATCACACACATAAAGCAGGGGCTGGGGGCAGTTCAGGTGTGTAGCCCGCCCCTGCACAGCAGTACCAGGGAGGCTGATGGCTGCACCCACTCCCCCAGGCAGGTCAGTTCGGACACTTCCCTCCTGCTCTCCATCAATGTTGGCCTCGCCACACCCCCCAGTGCAACGGTGAGGTGGGGGGCAGCAGGAGGTGCATATTTCTCCATTGCACCCCCACGCTGCTCTGCTTGTGGTGGTGCAGGAGGAATGCACACACCGATACCGCTCCTCACGTGCTCATGCAAGGGTGGCATCTCCCCAACGCAGCCCTTGGACAAAAGCCTCCCCAACCTCCCTGGTGACCTGGAGGGGGAAGAGGATGGTCACCCCAGGATCCCCAGCTCTGTCTGTCTGTCTGTAGAGTCACTGTCCTTGCAGGTTAAAGCTCCAAGCTCCAAGCCATACACAGTGTCTCCCTCAGAGCCGCCCACTGGCTCCTGCTGCTGCCCAGGTGGGGCTGGTCTCCAGCTGAGCAAGAGGAGAGAAGCATCTCTCTTTGGATTGGGGTCAAGCCTCTAGCTGAACGCTGGAACCCCAAGGCTTTGGACACTGCTATGGAATGTCTCTGTCACTTGTGTATAAAATGTACATTGGAAATATTTATATGGACACTCTGTATATACGGTTTCTTTTCCATGAGTTGCCCTGTGTGTGTTATCTGCAGCCAAGGAGATAAAGGCCAATAAAGCAACCCACCTCCTGCCAGGCCAGCGTCTCTGTGCTGCCTTTGGGGCCTCCGATGCAGCCCTGGTTTGCAGCTGGGTCTGGTGACTCTCCAGCCCACACTGACAAATGTTCAGCCTCTTCTCCTCCAGCTCGTGCTCTGATAACAGCAGTCCTGTGCCAAACCAGGCCCCTGGGACACGGCAGAGTGCTGAGGTGCGGAGGGGAGATGTGCCGACCCTGGGCACTGAGGGACACTGCCAGAACATGGCCCCAGAGGAATGCACAGCTCTGGTGGGATGGGAGATGGGCACAGCAGAGGGATGTTCTGGAGAGGAGACACGCAGGGTAGGAATGCTGGGCCAGCTGGTCCCTGTGCCCAGGACAGTGAGTGTGAAGCTGGGATGGGGCAAGGCAGAGATGGGCAGGGAGCGATGGGCTGCCAGGGCGAGCGAGGAGTCTGCTATGGCTACAGAAGACTGGGTGTCAATGAGTCCCAAGGCATAGGCCCTGAGCAGTGAAGGGAGCCGTGTGTGCTCTGCCAGCCCTGACCGCATGCATCTCATAGCTGTGGGCAGAGCAGAGCCCAAGTGCTGGTGGTTCTGGGCTGTCCGCACCCCAGGCCATGCCACAAACCAGTTCGGGGCTCCAGTGTCTCTGCTGTGCTGGGGTCCCGGCTCTGCTGCACTGGGACTGGGCACAGGCCTTGGGCCCCAAGCCTGTGTGGCAGTGCTGCAAGGAAGGGAGGTGCCAGGACACCCCCACCTGCCACAGGTACCTCAGCCATCCCTGTCAAACCCCTGCTGCCTCCTCCTTGTGCCTCTCCCGTGGCAGAGGGCTGCCTCGCTGGGGGCTGCAGACCGTGGCCCCTCCACCAGCCCCTCCACTCCTTGGTGTGTTCTGGCTGTGTGTGCCCATGTCATCCTTCTCATCCTGGTCCTGGTCCTGGTCCTGGTTCTGGTCCTGGTCCTGGTCCTGGTCCCACTTCCAGTCCGGCCCCTGCACCCATGTCACCCCTCATTCCCGTCCCCTCGTGGTGCCCATGTGTGCCCCCACACCGGCCCCGGCCCCAGCCCAGTGCTGGGTTTGGTTAATTTCCTGGCGACTGCATTAGCGGGAATGGAAGCCGAGGGACGGCAGCTCCTCTGGGGCCCATTAATCATCCCCCTCAGACAAGCTGCCTTGATTACAAGTGGCAAGAAATTCATTAGGGCTGCGGCTCTGACAACTTTTATCTGCGCGGCTGGATCTGACTCATTAGGCAGCCAAATTAAAGCCATGATGGGCCCTGATGAAATTCACTGCTTGTTTATCTTGTGCGATCTGATACATCTGCCCATACATCATCTCCCGCGCGGGATCCCGCCCTACCCAGCCCTGGCGCCTCCCTTCCCATCCCAGCCCTGTCCCAAGTCCCGGGTGCCCTGCCTGGACCCAGCTCTGACCCCAGAAGACCCCTCGCCTGCCCCAACACTCTGCCTTGGCACTGGGGCTGGAGTCAGGGCTGTGAGCGATGACCATGCCACCAGGAGCCATGCAGGGACAGCTCTGGAATCAAAACCATGAAATGCCCTGAATTGGAAGGAACCCACAAAGATCATCAACGTCCAGGGTCTGGGGCCACACAGCCCCGAGCGGCTCCCCACGGCCCATGCAGTGCTTGTGGAGGTGCGGCCCCTCAGGACACCCAGGTCCTGCTGGCAGTGGCACGGCTGTGGGCACACAGCCCTGTGGAGACAGGCCCTGCGCCCTGCTGCTGCCCACATAGTGCAAACAGGTGCTGAGGATCCCGGTGATGCCCCTCTGCTGGCACCCTGGGGCAGGGAATGCCACAGATCCCCACAGGCTCTGACACTGTCCCAGGGAGCCTCCACCTGGCGGTGGCCAGATCCCTCCAGCAGCACCACTCGTGCCCTGTCCTGCTTTGCCCCAGCCCAGCATTACCCCAATGCTGGCGCACATCTGGGTGCCAAGGTGACCAGTGTGGCTTCACATGGCCCTGGGCCAGGACAGGCTGAAGCAGGAGCTCCATGTCCATATTCAGGGGAAGAGGTGTGTGTCCATATTTAGGGGCAGGAGCTGTGTGTCTGTGTTTAGGGGCACTGTGTCTGTTTTTGGGGGCAGGAGTCGGGTGTCTGTGTTCAGGCTGATGCCAGGGAGGGCACAGGCCAGCCCTCTGCTCTGCTGTACACCACAGGACAGTGTACACCAGGGCAGCAGCACAGTGGGACTGTCCCTGTGTTATGTGGCCCCGAGCAGCAGCAGTGACCACTACATCTCCATGGCAGCACCATGAGGACCCTGCCCCAGGCAGCCAGCAGCACTCCCACCATCAAGCTGAGGCTGGAGCAAGGGGGTGGGAGGTAGGTGCCACAGGACAGGAGGCAGGGATGCAGACTCGTGCCGTGAGTAAATCCATGGTATGCAGCCTCAGGCTGGAAACAAGCCCTGCCACAGGTTTGCAGCACTTCCCAGAAAGCCTGGGCACAGCCAGAAAAAGCCCCACAGGGTACAACTTACGATTGAAGCCCCACAGGCCTTCTTGGAGCTCCAGCTGAGCAGGCACAGCCTCGTGGGGATCTGTAGGTGGGCAGCAGCAGGGCATGGGGCAGCACCTCCCAGCCATGAGGCCGCTGGGATCACATACTGAGCACAAGCAGAGGTGCCTTCACAAGAGATGGCCAGAGCACAGATCCTGCCACAGGGCTGCCCCTTCATGTGTCCACTCAGCCTTGTCTCTGGGAGAAAAGGCACAGGTGTGACAGCTCCCAGCTCCCTTGGCCTGTGCTCACTCAGGCACAGCACCAACACACTCCACTACAACACCTGCACTCTGTGCCCATTCATGGGTATTGGGCCTGCGGGTGGGTGCAGAGACCCACAGCACAGGGACTCACAAAGCCCTGCGGGGAGTTCCAGCCCAGCTGGTGGGGACAGGCTGCAAAGGAGCTGGGGAGTGGTCAGAGGGAGCTCATGACCTTTCCTAGGTGCCAGCCATTGGGACATCGTTTCTCTCCTGCCCATTGTTTCTCTCCTGCACCTGAGCTAGCCCTAGAGCCACTGGCTAATGAGTAACACCAGCACTGTTATGTGGGCCATCACATTTTCATACAAGCCCCTTGTCAGGGAATGCTGAGAACCAGCTTTGTTGTGCAGAGTGAATAAACACTCTGTGGGATGCAATCCCTGCTCCTTTCCAGTTCTTTAAGAACCATCATACAGGTAAACAAGTGGACAGGTTTGAATAGGGAGAATTCCCTTGTAAATGCTGAAATTGCCTTCCGTAGGGCAAGTAAGTCTTGTTCATATGACTGCGTGTATATATATGTGTATAAACAGACTTATATAAACAAACACATGTCCATGTACATACACATGGTAAGTATTTATCTGTGTGTCTGCACCTGTATGTGCCTTTTACTCTGTGTGTGCACAAGTGTGTGCCCATGTGTGTGTGTACGCGCACACGTACATGCGTAACAGGGTGTGTGCTTGCATTCCTTCCCCACCAGTTCCTACTCCAGGACACAGGATAACAGCCAGGAGCTGGTAGATGGGAAATTCCAAACAGATGCAAGGGAAAAACATACTAGGAAGGTGGTTGGACAGTGGTACAGGGGCCCGAAGAGGAGGGGTTGCCCACCCTTGGAGATACTGGAAGTCAGATGGACAAGTTCTTCAGCATCTTGAATGGGACAGGCTTTGAGCAAGTGTTGGAGCAGAGACCTCCCAAGGCCCCATGCAGCTTCATGGCTCAGTTGCCCTGGGTCTGTCTTTACTGCCCAGTTTTTCATTGTGGCTCTCCTACTCCCGGCAACCCCAGTCTGACACAGCACCCAGAGCTCCAGCTCATGGGGGCCCCCACAGCTCTCCCATCTGAGGACAGACCACAGCTGCTTCCTGCAGTGTGGGCAGTGCACCGTGCTCACTGTGCAGTGCTTTGCTCTCCACTGTGCAGGAGGCACCAGAGCCGTCACAATGCTCAGGGTTCACAGGGAGCGCTGCTCTGCTCAGTGCCAGGAACACTCTGCTGCTCTGCAGCTCTCTCCAGCAGCGCTGGTGACAGCATGAGCCTGTCACCTCCAGCAGCAGTACACAGAGCTGCACCTCTGCAGCATTTGTGGGGATTTTAACATGGCTGTTTGTAGGGTTGCAGTGTGTATGGGCTCTGGGACTGGTCTAATACAACAACAACAACGACACAACAACAACAACAACAACTACTACTACAAAAAATCTTCCATGCAGCTGAAAACTGGAGGTGTTGGATTCACCTCAGCAGCAGTCGATGGATGAGCATGCGGTGGAGCAGGAGTGCTCTGCACACGGATTTCGGGTGGGCAGTGGCCTGTGCGGTGGGGGCGGTGGGTTAAAGACACAATAAACCAGTGCTGCCACTGGGGCAGGACATATCAAACCAGTGCCAGAAATGCCCAGTGGGAATAAGGGAGTTCTTGGACCTTAAAATAAAACTTGACTCCTTTTAATGTCACTGCCCCAACCCTAGAGCTGTGGACACTTTCTGGAGTGTTGTGGTTAACGTGCACTGCTGTGCTGTGATCGGCTGCAGTGGCACAGACCCCTCATGTGGACACATTTGTAGTGGCAGAGCCCTGCTTGTAGCTGCAGAATGGCTTTACCCTGCCCCCCGCCCTCCCACACAGAGACCAAGTACCAGCTCATGTGCAAGAGCCACTGCAGTCACTGCACACAGCTGCGTCCCCTTTGCAGCCACATAACACAGCTCAGTCCCTGTCTCAGACCAACACCCACCTGAGGAGGGAGAAGTGGTGCAGGTGCAGGCAGCTCTACCCCAGCCTGTTGAAAAGGGAGGTGACAGTTTTCCTGAGAACAGGGCGCTGGGGGCTGCTGCCAAAGGACATTTACTCCCCTTATCCAGAGGGAATGCCAGCAGGTGTTGCTACCTGAACAGGACAAACGCATGCTGGGGATGCTGTGAGCAGCACCAGGCCGGGCAGTTCCTGAGGATACTGTCTTGTTTCCAGGTCAGTGGTGCAGGCATGAAGGCAGGTGTCCTGCAGTGGAAGCCAGCTGTGCTGAGAAACCAAATCGTGAAAGGATCCCGCAGAACTGTCTCGGGACCTGCAGCAAATATTTCTGTGGAAAGAGGCACCCACAAAAGACATCTAGAAGCACAGGTTTGTCAAAATGGTTTCTCTGATCTGAGCTGTGTCTGTGTGTGTGTCTGTTGGCCACACAAGCCAACTGGAGCCACGAGCCGAGGGGCAGAGACAGCCACCCACCAGTGCTCTGAAGGTCCAGGGCACTGCAGGACTCAGCTGTACAGGCTGAGCATGGACCCCTCGCTCCAGGTGAACAGAATGTCCCTGCCAAAGAGGGAAGGGACATGGGGAGGGAGCACTGCTCCCGAGGCAGCACAGAGATGGCCCAGCTCTTGCTATGGCATCAGGGAGGGTGCCCAGGAAGGTGGAGTCAGCACTGGCTGTCAGGGATATTTATTTCCTGCTCTCCCAAGCTGTGTCTCCCAGGGAAGGTGACAATGGCTGGCCAGACCCTTTGTGACCCAAACTCCCTATCAAACCTCTGAGCAACTGATGCCCCAGCAAAACCTTGGAGAGAGCCTTCCCGCTCTCCAGGAACCTCTGGTGGCATTGCAATGGGTGTTGCTACCACAGCAGAGGCATAGGGGCTCCCTTGCCCCATGGACTCACTGATGTTTGTCAAACCAGAGCAGAGGTTCCCAAGGCTGGACACCCAGGGAGCCACATGGCCCTTGCGCTGTTGACTGGGATTGCAGCTGTGCCCTGTGCAAACTGGATCTTCATGGGGTTCTGGGGTTGGGCTCAGTATCCGAGATGGCTGACTGTGGAAGCAGCATCTCATGCGATAGCTCTGAAGAGCAGAGAATGGCTGGCCTGGATGTGCGAGCCCCTTTTGTTGTTGCTCCTGTCCTAGGGCCTCAGCACCAGGGAACCGGCTGTCCCGGGCCAGGGCAGGGCAGCAGCCGTGCTGGGAGTCTGCAGCAGCACACACATTCCCCCTACCCGGGATGAGCTGCGGAGGCGCTCCCAAACCAGTCGTGGCCCCGGCTCCGCCGGCGGGAGGGCCGACCTGGGGATGCTCCCGGGCGCTTCCCGGCCCCTCCTCTTCTCCCTCCCGCGTCTCGGCACCGGCACAGCAGCGGGTGCAGTGGAGTCCGCAAGGCCACAGCTGCTGCTCGCACAGCGTCCGGCTCCGCGGGCCCCGGCACCNGGGCCCCGCCACCGGCCGGGGGGCGGGTGAGCCCCGAAGCCTCCCCTTCTCCCCGTCCGCTCGCCCTCCCCGACCTCCGCGGCCGCCCCTCGGGGTCCGCGCCGCCCTCCGCTGCCCGTGCCCCTACCCGTGCCTATGTCCCTGTCCCTGTCCCTCTCGCTGTCCCTGTTCCCATCCCTCTCCCTTCCTTGTTCCCCTTCTCTGCTCGCGACGGGCCAGGGCCGCGGGACCCCCGTCCCTGCAGCGAGGAAGAACGTGGTCTTGCTCCATAGAAAATAATTTATTGAAAT
>VZRQ01007678.1:0-40640 GCA_013397975.1 Machaerirhynchus nigripectus | reverse complement strand
TGGGAAGGCACCTCCCCCTCCCGCCTCATCAGCTGTTATTAATGGTGATTGATGATTAGCAATTACGGGGCCAGGACAAGGGTGCTTTTGTGGGGACGGGACGGGGCCGCGCCGCTCGGCACAGCCCTCTCCGGGCCCGGGCCCACGGACGGGGCGAGCCGGCTCCGCTCCGCCCGGGCACCACCGGCTCCCATAAGCGGACCCGAGCGGGCCCTCTCGGCAGCTCCTGACGGCCGAGCCCGCGGGGAGTGGCCCGGGTACGGCGGCGAAGGGCGGGCTCCAGCGCCCCGACGGACCGGCCGTGGCCAGGCACCGTGCCGGGGCTGTGCCGTACCGTGCCTGTGCCGCGTCCGCAGACTGCGCCCGCCGCTGAACAGGGCGCGGGGGGAGCAACCACCGGGCAGGGTCGGGACTGCCCCTATCCCGGCCCTGGAGCCTTGTCAGCTCAGGTTCTCCGTGAGACCGGCGGGCTCCGGCGCCGCGGGGCCGGGAAGACCTCGGGGCCTCTCGCAGACGCACTCGGGTCAGGGTGGGAGCGGGGGAAGGTGGAGGTGTCCTCAAACGCCCCCTCTTGCTGCTCCCCCGTGGCCCCGACACCGTTCGGCCCCCCCCGCACTCCGTGTGTCAGACTCGCCCTCGGTGACGGCCAGCGGCCCTGGTGCGCATCGCTCCATCTGCAGAGCAAGTGACACCCGTGCGAGTCGAAAGCTCCCGAGCTGCGGCGAGAACTGCGCGGCTCCGCAGTGCCCTCTGTGTCCGGGGGAACATCGCCTGCCCCTTGTGGGGAGTCCCCACGCTTAAAACAGAGGACTTTCTGCCCCCAGCTCGGCATTTGGGTTGTCCTCTGTCTATAGAGAGCTGCTCACCAGACCTGCAATGGGCAGACTGAAGCCCTGCTTCAGAGGAGTATCAGGATTTCTGTGTAAAGTGCTTGGAAGCCAATAAACGCTAGAGCTGATGTCATGTCTGTGCTCACTCCAACTGTAGTTTCAGCGGCACAGTGACTCTAGCTCTCACCTAGGGGTATTCCTCTTCTCAAGTCCCCTGCATTCCCCCTTTGACCCGTGATGAAGTACCTCTGGATGCTTAGCTACTCAGGCTCCCTGATGGCATCGATATCTGTGTAAATACATGGATTTCTCCACCATCACCTTCTGCTCTGTCCCTGAGGAGGTCTGGAACACCACTTTGAAGTGTGTGTTTTCTGTGGGACATGACAGCCCAGCCGTGGAGTTGGACACTTGGATCCTGTGTGGAGCATGTAAGTGAGGCAAAGTGGGCCCACTGTGCTGCAAGTGGGGTACTCAGCCTTCCTCCACTAAACGGGCACAATCTGAATCCCCAGGGCCCAGAGATGACATCACAGAGCCTCCTCTTTCCTTCATGTCTCTTGTGCCTTTCTCTGTGGCACATCCTTGTGGTCCCCAGAATTATCCCTCCACAGCAAGAACGGCCCTGCTCCAAGACAGGGAAATGGGTGTGGAGAGGTCAATGGTAAAATAATCATCCGGGCTCAAATACTGAATCATAAAACTAAGGCCTGGCATAGGGGGTCCTTGTCACCAGTCTGATGCAGACATCTCCCACGCTTGGATCACTGAGAGAGTGAGAGGTGCCCGTCTTTGCAGGTCATTGACTGGCTGCGGCCCCTAGTCCAGGACTAGGGCCCAGATTCCACGCTGGGAAGGACCATGGCAGTGACAAGCATTTAGATTAATCCCACTACAGAGACCAGTTGTGACACGATAAGAGACATGGCTCTGGATCTGCTGGTCAGCATCCATGTTCTGTCTGTCCTTGCCCCAGCTCTCCTGTCTCATCCACCAGACATCAGTGGTAAAGGAACCTACAGGTTGGAGTCATCTTCATGCATGTAGTTTGGGTCCATTCCCTACTATGAAAGCACCTTAGACCATGGAGAAAGTGAAAGCATAATCATGTGTTACCAGATCTCAAGACTGCACTCAAAAGGGCCAGGTCCAGGCTGTGCAAGCAGCTTTCTGACTCCTGAGCAAATGCAATTTGATCAATTGTTCAATGAATCTTTCCTATGTAACCAACCCACACCTCACACCTACAGATAGGTTAGCAAGATATTTGAGAGCAACAGGAAACTGCTCTCTTTAGTGACCTTGCTGGGTAACTGAGTGAGCTGGGGGTGAACTGTGGCTCCCACGAGGGAGGATGGCAGCCCGTGCCCACAGCGGCAGGTCCTGCCTGAAGACAATAGCACAAGCTCAATACCGACCCCTGCACAGCAATAGCTTGCACCCTGTAAATCCCCACTAATGTCTCCAAGATTAAGGTTCTGCTTACCTGATCATACACTTGCGTTACCTGCAGCCCCCGTCTCCCTTCAAACATTGAGTCTCTGTTCCATGCTAGGAGGAGCAAGGAAAGGCTGCTTCCAGAGAGGTGGGAAGCCAGGCAGGAAGGGCTGTAGCAAGGCAGGGGCTTCTCTGACCAGGGTGCATTCCCACAGGACCTGAGGAAGGTGAGCAGAGCAGATCTGATGACAGATGGCTGCATCATATGAGCTGGCCCTGACCCTGGAGGGCCAAACCTCCAGGAGGGGGGATGTACTCAAGGCCCCAGCAACTTACTCCACCCTGGTTTACTTTGTCTCATGAGACTTTGTAGTAGAGGTAGAAACTCATGTGCTAATAGTAAATCAAAGATTCAGAGAATGATATGTTGAAGGCCTGCAGAAATAAAAAAAGGCTGTAAGAATAGTAAAGCAAAGATTGTGCTGCTGTACTCTAGTGTGTACATCAAATGGGACAGAGCTCCCACATCCACCATCCTCACAGGGTGAGCCAGCTTAGAATGAGGGTCCAGGTTGCACATCCACCCATTGGACTTCCATGGGCTTTCCCAACTTCAATTGTGTAACCTCTGTCTAATCTTCCACAGGCTCTTGCTGCCTAGTGAAATGCAGTTTCCATGGCTTCCACTTGAGGCTCAGATCTCTGCTGCTCAGATGCTCCCTGGGCATCTTTCCCTCTCCACACACCTTCTTTGCAGAAAGCCCCTCGATTCCAGTTTAAAGGGCTTCATCCCTCCCTCTCAAGGAGCCAGTGTTCCCTTAACATGCCTGAAGATAGACTGTCCAACACACCAGGTATAGCAGAAATATTAATTGTGTGTGCAGTTTGTGAAGCCTCTGGTCTCATTGCACTCTCAGCTGTTGACAGAGATCTCTCAGGACCTCACTAGGTACGTTATCAGACACTGAGTTTAAAAAGAGTCTCAGGAGGAGACCTGCTCTCTCCTGTTTTGGGGTCATTGGGTCATGGTCCGTGTTTTTCAGTCTCAGCATGTGACCCTGAGTCTCACCAAGCTGGGCCCTGAATGCTGAATTCAAGTCCAGTCTCTGCAAGCAGCACCTTCAGCAATCACAGACCAGCCTGGCCCGTCTCCTCCATCATGCCACTGCCTGAGCTGGCCCTCCATCCTCAGTCTGCCTTTGCTTCCCCCCTCTCTTCTCTGCTTTCTGCATTAGGAGTGCTCAAGCTTCCTCCTCCTCCTCCTCTTCTCCATTCCTTGCTTCAGATGTGAACATGGACAAGTCCACCTGCCTGCTTTTCTGGAGTCAGTAGGAAAGACTGGAATGTGTCCTGCTCAACACTTCACACTTGGGACACAGTGTCTGTACTGAAGATGACACATGGCCTGTCTGGACAGCACAGAGGATCCTGGGAGAAAACCATCAGCCTCTAAAAGTGTCCTTGTTCGGAACACGCAAAGTGGGATCTCCAGAGGCTGTTAATTAGGGAAAATTTGATCCTGTGCTACTGGGCAGAAAAAGAACCCTCCAGGCCAGCACTCCTCTCTGAGGGGGAGAGTCTGGAGTGTATTTCTGATGCACCAGCTGCTGGCCAAATACAGGCCGATTAATTTTTGCTGTATCTGTAATGGGTAAAATTCTGAGACAGGCACACAGCACAGCAACCACAACTGCAACAGTTAAAGTGTAATGACTGACTGGGAAATGAAAGCAGGTCTTCCTAATGGAAACTGCTATGCAGTCTTAACTTTATGCCTCTACCTGCTCCACTTACGATCTCTGCACGGAATCTAGCACAACAGGACTAAATCTAGTCACAGCCTCTAGGCATTCCTGCAGTATAGCTGCTAAACATATTAAAAGCAAAAGTAACATTGTAAAATTATTTGCTCAAAGCTTGGGAAGTCTACAGAAGAGGCTGGCTGTGGCCATGATGTTGTTTGACCAAAGCTGAGCTCCCACCAGGCACAGATTCTGCTACTGGATGTGCCCATGACATGGTCCATCAGGGTCTGCAGCCACACACTACCTGAGGTGTGGAGCTCATGTGCAACGGGCACCCAGGAGGTCCCAGCTGGCCTCTGCAGACGTGGTCCCACAGGCTTTCCCTGACTGCAGAGCTGCCCCATGTAGTTCTGTCTTCAGCTTCTGACAGCAAAACCTGTCTGCAGCAGGTGAGGAAATGCCTGTTCATGCCTGGGGGATGTATTTCAGAGCTAGAGACCTGGCAGAGCCATAGCTAGGGCAATAAGAATCCAGGATCCTCATTAACAGTAGCAAGAGCATTCCCAGGTGCATGGGTTTGCTGTTCACAATACCTCAGACCAGAAATTTTTGTTTCTGTCATCCTGGACAAGGTCCACATATTCCTTTCACATATTTCTTTGAGGATTGTTCTGCTTAGGAGAGCCAAGCCCTCCCTCACTCCTGTGCTTGGATCCTGCTCAGGCAGAGCGATGCCAAAATCTTTGGATACTTTATGGGGCTTCTAAGGTACAGAGCTAGTACCTCTTGCATGTTTAGCCTGGAAGCAGCTCTCTTCAAGTGCACTGCTCTGCCCCAGCAGTTATGCGAGCATGGCACTCTAGAACCTTTCATTCAGAAGACATCCATCATCTGCAGGTCACTGCATAGGCGTACATCTCGTGGCTCTGTGACAGAACCCAAGAGCCTATAAGCAAAGCTGGTGTTCTCGCAGTGCAGGATGCAGGATTCAGAGCAAAATGGGTTATGCAACACTATCCACAACACAGGCTGGCACATGAGTATCGTTTCTGCAGCTGGGAGCACAGGCCAGTCAAAGGCACCACTGAAAACAGCCTGACTCCATTGCCCCAGTGCCCTCCCTTCAGGTATTTATCCACACTGATGAGATCCCTTGGAGTCTTCTCTTCTCCAGGCTGAACAGTTCCACCTCCCTCAGCCTTTCCTCATAGAAGACATGCTCAGGTAACTTTTCCATGTTAAGATATTGTAATTTTGTCATTGCTCAGGTTTCTCCAGCTCCAGGTCCTTGAGGCGGCTTTTTTTGGCCATTTCCTTGTCTTCTGACCATTCTTGACGTCTTCTGCTACCACTGCAAAGCTATACCAAACCTGCTTTTGTTGATACCTTTGCTGGTGATTCTTTCAGTGGCCTGAACCACCCACCCTGGTAAGCAGCTGCAGGTGACACCAGTGACATGTGGCAGCGAGCCAGAGAATGGCGCGGGGCTGACAGCCCAAAGAGCACCAGTGTGCAAAAGGGGTCTGCTCCCCTGGGATTCACCCGTGGAGCACAGCACCTCAGCAGCATCAGCATCTGCTGCAGCATGTCTGGATGGAAACAGAAGTGCAGGAAGTAGTTGGAGTTGTGCTCCTCACAAAGAAAGACCAGAAGCCCTTGGCAGTGGGAGAGCTTGCTGGGCCAAGCAAGCCCCCAGCATGAGTACAGCAGAGCTCTGCTCAGGGGGGCTGTGTTGCTGTGGGGGGGTCACAGCTTGGGGTGACAATGAGGTCTCTACTACCCTGAGTCAGGGCACCTTGCAGTTCCTCATCGCGGGGAATCACAGCCAGGGTTGTTGGGCAGCCCCTGAGGTGCTCAGGTGCTGGGGAAAGGATGGGGTTTGCCTTTGTGGGTCACATCATCCAGCCCTGGAGTCCTGACCACTGTCCCTCCTACTCAAGTGAAACATGCTTGGTGCTGCCAAACAGCTGAGATGTCAAAGCTAAAGCTTGTGAGAGAAATGGTGGAAGAGCAAATATTTAAACAACTTGATAAAAGCAACATCGCCGTTTATTTTAGAATGTCTTTCTCAGAAACCACTGCAGGCAGCACATTCAGAGCAAGGAAGGTGATAGAACCAGTACAAACCAGTGGGGTCAGAATGAAGGAAACTCAGATCAAGTCAGAGCTGTCAATGAGGTGCCAATGGAGTTAGCAGTGCTGGGAAAGGAAACCGGAACTAATTATCATGGGGCCAAACGCAGGCTCAGTGGCAACAGCAGCTTGTGGCAGCCCAGTGCAGGGGAGTGGTTCATAGATCTGTAATTAATCAGCCTGATCTCTCTGAGCACCACGCAGATGAGCCCTGGTCTGCGCTAGGGCAGATCCCCATGTGATTTTAAAATAACCCATGAGATAAGAAATCTAAATCCACCATGATAACCTGTTCTAAGGTGCAGTTAACTAGAAGATTAATTGCCCTTGCTATTGAAAAAGTCTCATTTCTAATATGTGTTTGCCCAGCTCCAATTTCCAGCCACTGGATCTAGTTTTACCTCCAAGTGCCACTCGGAAGGCCTGACAGCGCTGAATGAACGCTGCAGGGAGGTTGAGCAAGAAGGCACAGTAAGGTCCAGCAGCAGGTGTCAGTGGACAATGCAGGGGCCCTTGGCGCTCTTTGGGAGGGGGCTCTCAGCCCCTCCTGCCCTGTGAACCCTGAGCTGGAGAACAGGCACCCACACCGGCACATGGGACTCTGAGGAGCAACCTTGGTGTGTCCAACCCCCCTCTCCACAGCTCCCACTGCCAGAAGCCACTGCAGCCCATCACCCACTCATGCTTGCTGAACCCTTCTGATTTCTCAAACTTTCTGAAACACTGACCCTAGAGTAGGATGCTGCTGCAGCAGAGATCCCAGAGACCTGCAGGCGCTGGGCACCTGCCCCAGGTGTCTGTGTGCCACACACATTCTGCATAATGAAAACCAATAAATCAGTAAATATTTCTTCTCTGCATTTGAAACAACTATGTGAAATATTCATATTTTACAGTGGAAATGAAATACTTTCTATTTCATCAGTAATTAAGGAAGATGCTAAACTGTGTAAGTAACAATTTTTATAATGTGCAGGAGAAGAGCTTACATCCAAGAGTATTTAATTGGCTAATGAGTTCACTGAACCATTTATTTTTTTCTTTATAACAAATCATGGCACACTGGGGAACTTAAGATTACTAGGGGGAAAAATAGCAACGTCTTGTCAGTATTTAAATGTGTTCACATGGATATCCAAGAAACGACAGAGCAGTTAGTTCAACATACCTCCCAAGCAAGAACAGACAAGCAGTCAAAGGATGTCCTGGGTAAGTTAGTAAAAACTGACCCAATTTAATGTAATTTGAAAGAGGTACTTTCCAATGATTTTACGTAAATTTTTTATAAGCCTACAAGTCTGATAGAGCTAATGAGAGACGGGCCAAGCTTAGATTTCTGTAAAGTCATTTGACTAAGTTCTGCATGGCATTCTAATAAGAAAAATACCTTGTCCTGCAGTTAGTGTGCTCAGTATTAACAGATCCAGAAGAACTTGGTAACTGAGGAGACTTACCTTACACAGCCATTTGACAGACATATTTCTAGCTCTATTCTCTTCACATATCAATGCTATATGCTATTAGCAATCAGGGAGAAAAAACAATTGCCAATAAAATTACTGGAATGGATAAAAATGAATTGTTGGGATGGTAAAAGTAACAGGTGGCACTTGCTCAAGACAACCTGATCTGGGTTGCAGGAAACAACAGGTTCCTGAACAGCCTGGTTGGTTACATTGAAGTACACGGTGCAACATATAAGTAGGAAGAATGGGGCTTCACTTTAAATCAGGGATGGCATCACGGATAGTAACAAGTCTGAAAAGCATTAGAGGTTGCAGCATCTGCCATCTGAGCACAGACCATGCTGACTGGAAGGCAGCACTGCTCAGGCCTCCTCCTGGGCTGTGCAAATGGTCAAATCATGTCAAATATGAATCCAAGGTTCCTGAGCATTTGTGTGGATCTCAAATCCACAACAGAACAGTCCTTACACACAGCACAACCCCGAGTGCTGTGCACAGCTGTCCTCCCTCCATCTCCAAGGGATGCACTGCAACCAGTAAAGGCCCAGGGAAGCCCTGTACATGGAGTAAGGGCTGGGTGACAGCTTCTGCACAGGAACAGAGCAGCTGAACAGAATTCCAGCCCAAATAAGGAGAGAAATAGCAGAAATCTGTGTAGTTTTAAATTATATGATGAAGAGAAAGACAATGGTTGCCCATATATACTTACATGGCATCAAATGAAACATGACAGTGACAGCAGAAAGATAAATAGAGGGAGGTGATCACACTGTGCAATTCTTCTCTCCTTGCCACAAGGGCATCAGAATGCTCAAAGATACACAGGTCCAAAAAGTGACTGGTCAAATTTATGGCAGGAAAAAAAAAGTCTCTCCACAACCAAAAAATACAAAGATGCTTTTTTGACTCAAAACTACCTAAGGGTACAACTCAGGGTGGGGAGAGACATGCTGGGGAAGAGCTTTTCTCAACTTGCTTTGCCTGTAAGTACCATTACTGTTAACCCCCATTATGGCCTCTCATGCTCTTTACCGAGGAACGGGAAGAATCAAGTGAGAGTCAAGCAGGTGCTTGAGGCTGGGAAGCCTACAGAGAGTGCTGGTTGTCTGTCAGAAGGGGATACCAGGAATGGGCAGGGCTTTGGCTGCACAGGGAGGGTCAAAGCAGGATCCAGTGGCTGCAGCTGGTTTGGAAAGTTCCATCTGGAACTGGGATGACTTTTTGCCAGAGCAGGTCACTTGAATGGCTGCACTGAGAATGCAGCGGTGGGCTCACATCTCTCGACACTCCTAAGGGTGCATCTTGCCATGACTGCCCTGCTGACAAACCCACGTAGATGCTGAAGCAGGAGCAGCAGCCTGTGCCCTAAAGACATTCCCAGCAAACCTAGGACACAGAAGTGACCAGCAGCTGCCTGTGCCTGCAGCAGCTGGTAAAAACACACCAGAACCACATGCCCCTGTGCTAATAACACCCAATGCTTGGTGTTCTCAGTGGAGACGACAGCCCTCCCACTCAGGATGGTTAAATTTCCCTGGCAAAATTGTCCCAGCAAGTACATCCAATGCTGCATTAGGAATTTCCCCTTCAGAAACCTGAGAAAATAGCAAAACTTGTTAAATTGCCAGAATGTGCTCTGGAACACTAAACCTTTTAAAATCTGTTCTTGTAAATGTTTTCGAAAATCAATTGCTAATCAATTAGCATAACTGAGCTGAACTCAGAGCATTTGCACTCAGCCTGCATCTTAGCTTGAACCTTTCTGATTGTTTCCATTTGCCAAAGGGCTGGATTTCCCAGAAGCTTTTCTGGTGGGTTGGTTTGATTTGGTTTGGTTTTTTCCCCACCGGTTGCCTTGGTCACTCCGTAAAAGATTCTCCCCTTTTCTTACCAGTCTTACATTCCTTGAAGACTGTTATCCAGTGGCATCCTTATGCATAATGAACTCGTGCCCTTTCAATTTGGGTGGAGCACAGACAAAATTCAGTTTCTGACAATGTGTGGCGAGGGATGGCCTGTCCCTCTCGACCACCCACCTGACCTCAGCCTTCCCTGATGGGCTGCTGCACACTAGGATGCTCTGTCTGCAAATCTGGTGGCTCTGAGAGGAGCCCTGGAATTGTACCTGCAAGCCCCACCACCGGTCCTTCATTGCAGCAGGTGCCCATCTGGGCCACAACATTTTTGTTCAGGAAGGACTAGGATGTGCCAGAGCTCCATCTGTTCCTGCATTTGCAGAAAGCAGACCCTGTGGGTTCACCTCTTTCCACCAGAAGAGCAGGAGCTGCCCTCATCACCCAGTGCAGAGCAGCCTTAGAACTGGCAAAAGCAACCGGCAAGACCCAGGAAACAGCTATAAGCCTAACAGTTGCAAGTAACAACTACAAAATAAAGCAAACCATTAAATTCAACCCTTCCCTGTTCTGAAGGGGCTATTATTTTAGTGGCTGAGCATGCATTACTGAGCACAAGTTACTGCGGGTATCGGGGCAGTGTTGGAGAGAAGGATGGTACACCTGCCCAGGCGTGCTGCTCTGCAGGCTGCCTTCAGACCAGGACAGCAGCTCAGGCTAAGGGAATCCCAGATTGTGCTGCCACCAAAAAGGACAAACCTTCCTGTTTCTGTTCCTCCTTCACTCACAGACATCATCTGGCTCAAAATGAACTCTCTAAAGTGGTGATTAGACTTTGGGAACAAGGCCACTGGATCTGATCCCATAAATGTATCACCTGAGCAGACAAGCAGGTTCAGCCAGCAGGAAGGAGGTAACTTCAGACTCAGTTCCTACCCTGGTTCAAGGGAAATGCACTGCTGGTCCATGGTGAGAGGGCAGGCCATTATCCATGTATTTTAAAAACTTTGGCTCCCCTGTACACTTCATCCCTGTTTTGCAGATCATTGTGGCCACCTCAAGCCAACACCTCACCTCTCTGCCCCTGGATGTCATAAAGCACATAGCTGAACCTTCCTGAGACATACCATCTCTATACTGCAACAGTACCTACACAAAGGCAGCCACAAGTGCTTTCCATGCACCTTGTACACCTTGTGCACCCGTACCACATAAACTCATCCCTCTTGTACCCTGTTAGTATTCCTGCTGTGGCACATGAGCAGTGCAGGCACATTAGGAACAGCACGATCAACCTCACAGTGTGATTTTGGGCTCTCCCCCTCAGAACAGCAGGGCCTGGCATTATAAGGTGACAGTAACCAAGGGCACAGAGCTACAGCCCGTGCGCCCCGAGAGGCAGGAACAGACAGCACCATTGGATCTGTCAAACAGCTTTGTCTTCAGAGCTGGATGTTGCAGAGTCCTACTGTTGATGTGGCCACAAAGAGAGGCGAGGCAGTACGAGTGCAGCAAGAAGAGGGACCCACAGTATGCTGCCCTGGGTACCTGTGCCAGCCACAGCTGTGGTGCTCAAGGTACTCCTTGAGCCAGAAGCAGTCATGGAGTTTGCTTACAGCAGATCTCTAAAGGATGGATAGTGCTTCCCTTCTTTACAACTGTGCCCTGAAGTCACGGGATCAAATATTTGCCTTTACCTTGTCAAGAGTGTGGTGCAGCCCAGGCTGCAGTGTGAACCTGCACAGTGCTCTGTGGGTGCTGGCTGCTCTCTGCTCAGGGGAGCAGCATTCTCAGGGCACATTCGTCCTCACCCAGCAGTGAGGTCCCCAGTGCTGCACAGGCACTGCCATCCTGCCCCAAGCTCCTGAGCCAGGTAACCCACACAGTGTACCTTCATGAAAAGGGTTTGATCGGAATACCTACCACACTGAGAAGGAGGTGGGTGCACAGGTCTGAGTGCATATGCCACCACCCATGGCACATCAGGTGAGCTCTGTCCGGACAGTCTTCAAGAAGATGCAGAGGTCATGCTCAGGTAGGTATAAAGACCAGGATTTATTCCAAACACCTTTGGGTACAGACTGTAAACAACTTGACTAAAGACAGGATCACAGCAAACATTCAGGGCACTAAAGCTGCCTAGTACAGGCTAGGGTATGTGGATTTGGGATAGGGAAACTGATATCCTACTACTAAGCCTGTGATCCGTGCAGTGTCTTCGCTCCTTGTACCACAAAATGCCCTAATCCCCATGCCTCCTTTTCTTGGTCTGGAGTCTGTGCTGGTTAGTATGGACAAATAGAATGCTCCAAAACAGGTGCACAAGGCAGAGCACAAGGCTGGTTGGGACTGGGACACAGCAACAGGCTTGGCACAGGGGGCTGATGTGGCCAGTAGGAGTGGGCTGAGGGGAAGAGTGTGAGGGGAAAGCACCGACTGCATTGGCAGGGATGGAACATCTACACAGAAAGGCACAGCAGGACTGGAACCACAACCCCTAGTAGAGAACGTCCTCAAAGCCGAGCAGCAGGAACTGGTGCAGGACACTTGGCAGGTGTAGCTGGGACAGGACCAGAAGCAGCCGGCCCTCGAGGATGGTCCTGAGAGTGCAGCGAGCCAGGTGCTGCAAGGAGCGAGGTCTGTGCCCCAGGGAGAAAAGTGACTGGTAGAAACATGGGTATTTCTACAGAGAGAAGAAAGGACCAGAGGCATACAAAGCTAAAGATATCACCCTGGGACCAGAGGTAGAACCAGACATCCATTTGCCTCACTATGGAGCATCCTCCCTGTCCCCAACAGGGCCACCCCTGTGTACGGCAAGCCCGTGCTGCCCAACCCCCTCCAGGCCCAGATGCCACTGGCAACCCATCAGAACCTGGACTTGTGCTCTTCAGCCAGCAGTAGGCATTTGTTCCCTCACCTGTACCACCTCTGCTGGAACTGCTTCCACCCAGTCCTCAGAGACGCGCACATGGGTGTAGCTGTTCACCAGGGCCTCGATGACACGTGGGCAGGTGTGGCAGTACCGCAGAACCTGGCCAGGGACAGAGCAAATGATCACCATCATTGGACAAGGTCCTGCAAGCCCCACTATCACCTCCTAAAATACTGCTCAAACCCAGATGTGGTAAATCTGGTGAACTCCTGTCCTTCCCTCATGCTGACCCAGGAGAGAAAAACCATTGCAGGTACGAAGCACCAGAGCATCCCTGCTTGCAAAGAGGGTGACTGAGACATCACCCAGCATGCACAGCATGGCTGCCTTCAGCACAGCCAGGTCCCCACAGCTTCTGCTCAGACACAAGGACCTTTGTACATGGCTGGGATGATGATCTCCATCGGCTTCACTGCTGCAAGTTGCCCATAAACACCAACACTCTGCTTTACACCAGGCTCCTTACCTCACATTTCAGTAGTTAGAGCATGAGCCATTCGGGGCAGGGACTGGCAGTCATTTTGTGATCAGCCAGACCACGGCACAATCTGCCTCTGTTGAGGGCTGCACCAGGGTCTCAGGGATGCAGGATTGTGCCTGTTTGGTGCAGGGCTGCAGAGACATCTGTACCTGTGTCTTAAGGTCTGCACAGAGCCCCAGAAGACTTCACACATGTTGTATTTGTACAACATCTCTGGTGCGTCCCACATTTGCATAAGTGCAGGTGACACACCACTGCCATGTACCCAGCAACAGTGCAGCCTTTGGAGCACACCCCACCCAGGCAAAGCCGCACAGAGGCAGATTTCCCTGGCTCCAGCCTGCCACTCCCCATGGCCCAGGCCAGCAGTAGCTGTCAGAGTCTATTCTGGCTGTACCAGTGATCCTCATTATCTGGCGTTAATAGGAGATTAATTAGTGTTAATTGTTGATTTTCCTGTATTTTCCCAAAGGGGAGAGCAATCTGCTGATCTCCGGGCTGGGTAATTATTGCACTGCTCAGGAATTAAGACAGGAAATTAACCCTTTGTCTGCTGGTGTCTTGCAGAGACAGCAGGAGCTGGAGGGTGTGCCCCTGAGAAGAAACACCTCCAACAGAAAAGGACCAACACTTTCCAGAGTGAGTGATTATGGAAACTGGGTGAGGACTGTCCACACAGGTTAGCAGACAGAAGGAGAGTCCTACAGGAAAACACACTCCAGGAGAAAACATCAGGGATTCCCATACCAGTTCTTCCATAATGCCAGTTCTCCCTTCCCAGGCCCTGGGCAGAGCAGAGCAGGGCAGCAAACAGGCAGCTATGGAACAAGCCATGCTGCGACAGGAGAGTCCACTGGGGCCCTGATGTTGTTCACAGCCTTCCCCTCCCACCACACTCCCAGCACCACTGGAGCACCACACCTTGAGGAGGGAGCCTGGCCAGATGCGGACGGCTCCGTGGTTGAGCAGCGCTCGCACTACGAGCTCCGGGTGATGCTCTAGCTTGTAGGCAGCTACTTGCAGGATGTTGTGCAGGGCCGTGTTGCCACCATAGTTCATGACATTGACATTGGCACCCCAGGCCAGCAGTAACTCTACAATTTGAGCATTGGCATTCTTGCAGGCCAGGTGAAGCGGGTGCTGCTGGTCCTGATCCGCAGCGTTGATGCAGGCACCGCTCTCCACCAGCAGCTGGCACACCCGGTAGTAGCGGTCCATGTCTTGGGGCTGATGTTGCTGAGCACAGGCAGCATTCAGTGGTGTTTGCCCCTCCTTGTTCTTTACTTCCAGTTCAGCCCCATGGTGCAGAAGCAGCTGGACATGCTCTGCCAGGCCGTGCCGTGATGCCACATGCAGTGCTGTGTCATTCTCATCCTCCGTCCGACTGTTTGCACTGGCACCATGCTGCAGCAGCTGCTGGACACACCTGAGTGGGCCAAGGTGACCTGGTGACCATTTCTCATCTCCACCTCCCAGCCCCCACATCTGTACCATCCCATAGCTTTTCCCAAGAGTCCAAAAATCCCTGTTCCTCATGTCCTGGAGCAGTTTTATGCCAGGATGGCTGGTGAACAGAGATACTGTCACCCTAATTTCAGCTAACTCTGCACATATGTCACACCTGGTGCCTGATCACATATGCAGTGGATCTTCTCAGGAATGCCCTGAACATTGCAGTGGGATCACTTGGCTCCACGTTGCTGGTGGGCAGGCCAGACAGCAGCGCCTGGCACAGCTGCTAAGGACACGAGCGAGCTTGCAGTCACACGTTTGACCTCAGAGGTGATCTTGGCCCAGGAACAGGCACCAAGGCCACCCCTATTCTGCACCCACCAACCCACCTTCAGGGGTGAGGAGGGACCCCTCCTACATGGGATTAGGCTTGAGAGAGAGAGAGGCTGGCTGTGCTCCCCCGAGCAGAACTCACTCGATGGAGTCTGAGCTCTTGCAGAGGTGCAGGGGCCTGTAGCCATCCTCGGAGACAGCCTCAGGATCAGCTCCGGAGCTGAGCAGCAGGCGCACACAGTCGGTGCTGGCCGCCGCACAAGCCTCGTGCAGGGCCGTCTTGCCCCCCGGAGCAAAGTCGACGGCAGCGCCGCGGAGCAGCAGGAGCCGCAGGCAGTCGGTGTAGCCCCGGCTGGCCGTGATGTGCAGCGGTGTGGTGAGCTCCTGCTCATAGCTCAGTGACCAGAGTCCTGCAGGGGAAGAGAGGTCAGGGAGCCACATCCAGCCACCGTGCACAAAGAACTGGCCTTTTCCTTGAAGCACCTGATGTACATCCCCCTGAGACACTTGTGTTTCCCCTCAAGGGACTTCAATTCCCTTCCCTGCAAGGTCCCTGTGTTTGGACTGGCCTGCCAAAGACAGAGACCCGTGGAAGGCTCTCAGGCCACACAGCCATGCAGACAGGGAGCTCCAGGGAGCAGGAGCCCACAGCAGAGACTGTTCTGGGAAGCATGCCCTTCACTTGTGGCTCAGGTGTGTCCATGGGGTTTCTGTTGCCAGGACTGCAGCGAATGAAGGGTCTGGGGCACCAGCAGGGCTGATGGCAGCAAGATGGCTGGGCTAAACACCATGTGTGAAGCACCAGAAACACAAAGAACTGGGCAGTAAGAGAAGTGTCAGAGCCAGCTGCCACACACACAGGGGACTCAAGCCCTGAGCAGGGTGCAGACAACAAGCTACAGCAGAGATGGACATCTAGGGCCTAGGAGAGAGCAAGGGGCTAAAATGTGCCAGCTCTCAAAGATGCTGACCCAGCACAAACCATCACTGAGCTTGTGCAGTCTGCTGGCTAACAGCCTGCAGATGCTACAGGAAAAAAACTCCTTAAACTGTGCTTCTTGGTGCCTACCCAGACTGAGCTGGACAACACCCCAGACTGCATGGCGTGTTCCACACTACATCCCCTCAGCTCCTTCTTGCAGAAGCAGTATGTGGTCATCTGTGTTTTCCAGGGCCAGGTTCAAACTAAACCATCTCAAAGACTTAACTCATGTTGTGACAATCTGGCACAACCTGGAGTGGGACCTGACAGCCCAGTGCAGGCTGCATACAGAGCAGTTCTCAAGCACTTAAGACAAGCCCTGTGAGAGGAGCCAGGTTTCCCAGATGTACCCTGTGCTCTCAGAAACATGAATCCCCTTCCACAAGGAACGCAGAAGAACCTGACCATATCCCCATGCTCTTGCTCCCATTCCCACTCCTCTGTAACCCAAGTAGCACCCGTAACACACAACCCCAGCAACAGACAGTTCCACCTCCACACACCACCACACATCACACACCAGGCTGAGCCCTGCTGCTCCCACATACTCAGCCGGCGGGGGTTGAAGCGGTAGTTCTTCCACTCTTCCAGGTCACTGGTGTCAAACACAGCACTGGGACTCAGGTTGTTCTGAGGATCTCTGAGGATCTCGGCTACAGTCTTCCGATCCCCAGCCAGCAGGGCCTGCCAGAACACCCGGGCAGGGCCAACTGCCTGCTGTGTGTGGATGGGCTCCTGGCTCTCATCTCTTCCGCCTGTGATGCTGCCCATAACAAACGACCAGACCCTCCTCAGAGACCAGGACAGGACCCGCCCGTGCACCCCAGCCAGGCTCTGAGGCACGGCCCCACCAGCAGCCTGTGTTTGGGCGAAGAGTCTGCCTGCCAGCCCACGGTGTTCCACAGAGAGGGGGAACACATCACACCCCTCTCTTTGGCCCAGGTTGGGCACAGCTCGAGTCTCAGCTGTTCTATTCTGGGAAACCTTGTGACCAAACTCTGGGGCCAAGAGGCTAATAAAGGCTCTCTGCTCAGGCAGCAGTATCTCTGCAGTGCCCCTCTGTGAAGGGAAAATCCTCAGGCAGAGCAGGGGAGCTTGAAGGGTAGAAACAAGGATGGGATATAACTAAGACAACAGAAAGGGAAATGGTTTCATGCCAACTCAGTGTGTTGTTGCCCAGTGCTGCCCAGACCACAACAGCATGACCCTGGCAGCTTCACACACATCTCCATGCCTTTGCTCACCCCTTGGCTCCACATGTCTCCGGCACTGCATGCCCACTTACCAGTTGCACCTGAGCCACTAGCTCTAGGGAGGTTTTTAAACAAGCTACAGGACATCTCTTTTTAATCAAAGCCTAAGGACTGGTAGAAATAGGCACAAGGATGGGAAAAATTGGAGGTAATTATCCTTCAGACCCTCCCTGCTTCCTCCTCTGTCTTGATATCCAGCCTTGCACAGAGCCCATGCATAGCTTTAGTGTTCCCTCTCAGCCCTCAGACACTCCCCTGACTCAGGGTTGCTCGCTGCAGTCCTGTCACCTGAGATGGTGTTTTCCTGTGACCCCATTTGGCTGCACACAGCCAACCCACCCACCTTGGTCACAGAAGGGCGTGCGTTGCTCACGTGACATTGGCACTGTGTACATATTGTTCACACTGTGCGATCTAGAGAACATGTCAAACTGTGTGGAAGGCCAGCAGTGCTCAGTTTAATTTTGTGTCACAGAACTACTCAGATCCTGCAGCTAAACACCAGTTAAGTGACCCCAACAGACCACCAAGCAACAGTTACCGGGGGACCAGAGCAGAGCATAAGACAGGGAACTTTACCCTTCTCAGTAATGAAAATAAATGAGCAAGTTCTATGCTGACAGTATCCAGTTTGCTCCGTCTGTGCGGACTTCACCTTGTCTATCTAAAATGTAGCCAGCAAAAGGGTAAAGAAAGGGAAGTCCCTGGCAGATGTTCTCACCTGATGGGACCCTCTATTTGCCCAACGATATAAGCAGGTATCCCATGAGAGCTTGAGGTTCCCAGTCATGCACCAGGGAGGCAGAAAGCTGTGTGAGGAATCATCAGTGACACCAGACAATTTACACTTCCTCTGGGCACCTTAAAATACCAACGGGTGTGATTTGGGAAAGACAAGGTCACTAGAACCTACTGTTAAGGTCACTGAGTCAGTTCTAAGCACCTGTCCCTACACGGTCAATGAGATACAGAGACAAGTCTCAGGTAGCATGAAGGCTTGTTTTGGTTTTTGTTCTGTATCCTCATCAGATAAATTTGGCATCACATTTTTGCTCTGTGCTTGATGAATGATCTTGTTTGGTTGGGTCTTTCATGTCTTGAAACTTTGTTGATAAGAGAAATTTCTGCATGAGGTTGTTTTACGTTGTCTGTTCCAATTTCTCTGGGGCACAAACCTTTACAAGTAGAGAGACTGGCTGTTCCAGTGTCTGCCAGCCCAGCATGAGATGGGAGTTACAACACCCAATCTGTATTTTACTGACAAATGGTCTCAGTTACAGAAAGGGTAATACCTTTAGTGATTTCATTCCTAAGTAGACTGTAACAATTCAAAACCTGTGTTGTACACATCTTGCAATTCAGTAAATAATATTCACCACTCACAAGTAGCAGCACATGCATCTGCAAACCCACACACCCTGTTTGTCTCTTGCTGGAGTGGATCCCCACAAAACGCTGTCATCTGACTAAACACCAGGACAATCGGCCTGTTCCTCTGGGAAAGCAGCTTCATCAACAGCTCTTCCATTCTGGTATGGGTGGCTTTGCCACCAGCCTTCTGTAGAGGAGGGTGGTACAGTTAAGGCCCTTCCACACTCGATGCTCTTAAATTCTGGGAGCCTGCCTGCACCACATCACTGACAGCAGCAGGAACACATCCAGGCTGCTCAGCACACCTCTCCCTGCACCAGCTGCACTGCTTACTGAGAAGCTCATAGATGATGCTGACAAGAAGGTAAGTAAAAGGGACCAGAGAGTGTGGAAGCATGGGTGGTAGTCCCAAAATGTGCCTGGACAAGGTACAGTGAAATGTACAGATGGAAGGAAACACCAAGGACAATCAGCTCCTACCTCCTGTCCTACCTCCAGGAAATTTTGCTTCCACCATCTTTCTGGTAGACTGGATTTCTGCTCCCCTTGTCAAAGCCATCTCATGGAACAGAAGAGCATTCTGATGCCTCTTCACCCAGGCACTCTCTCCACCTCTCACATATTTCACATCCATCCCAGCAATCTCTAACAGGACAGTCCTGAGAATATGCTTCTCCAGGAACTCTTCCAAGGGCCCTATTCTCATTATTTTCCAGTAGATCTGCCTCATTCCACCTTCAACAAGCCTGCTACTATTTGTTCTACAGCCTTGGAAACCTCCTTCCTCACACAAAAGTCGTTCTTCCCAAGTCCTTCTTCCACCACTGGGGATTCCTTTCAACACTTTTCTCAGGTGCCTGAGCCCTATCATTAGGCCCCATCCTGGGCACATGCCATCCCCCCCATGTCCCAGTCCTGCATACCCACCACGTTTACTGCTAGTCCAGCGCAGCGCATCGCCCCTGGTCTTGATGATGAGATTGATGGCTGCGCTCTTGGTGAAGTACTTCTGTACCATGTCCAGGTCTCCAGTGAAGAGCGCATTCTGGACCAGCAGATCCCGGCACTCCAGCGGCTCCAGACGGCTGTGCTGGTACCTCCAGCCATCTGGGCTCAGGCTGTGCTCACTGTGGTGGTATTGGGACCTCATATTGCGAGAATACTTCCACTGATCCATCTGCAGCAAACGTTGTGTGGCACAGTGGAGAGGGAAGGTACAGTCCATCACAGGTAACTAATCTGACAAGTCTGAGCCACACAGTAAACGAGCTATTGCAGCAAAGAGCCTTTTGTTCAAGGGTTTGTCCTTTGCTGGTTGCTCCTGGGTTCCAGCTCCCCTGCATCTGGCTGGACTCAGGCACAGGCCTGAATCACCCAGTATAAATAGCCTGGCTTGGCAGCTCTTCATCACCACCTCCCCTTATTCCAAGATCTTATTTTCAGCTGCTAGGTGCAATCACCAGCACAGACTAGGCACAGGAGAGGGGTGGCAGGCAGCCTGGAAACTCTCTTTGTGTTTGTTTGCTCTGCAAAGAGCTCCTGCTCCACACGCCACTCCCACTGAGAAAGAGGCAGAGTGAGATGGGGGCAACCATGGCAGGGATGTAGGTGGGTGAGGGGGAGCTTGGGAAAGGCCTGGATCAGACTCAGTGTCAGAAGTCATAAGGGACTAAGGACAGGGCCCTTCCCCACAGGGACCAAAAGACCCTCACAAGTACCACACACTGCTCTGAGACCCAGACCCTTCCCTGGGGCAGTGAGGCTGGCTGCCCACAGGGCTGGGCAGGATACAGAAGGACAGAGGTGAGCCCTGAGAAAAGCAGCTTTTATGGCACAGATTATGCTGTCACATTGGTCCTAAATTTTGATCAAGTTCTTTGTGGCGTGGCTGGAGGTGCTGATCAAACAGGGAGCCACACTTTGCTTGTGTTCCTTTTGACAGCTCTTTCCAGAGCAGAGAAAACAATTATATAAGAACCTTGAAGCTGAAGAGGGCCCATGAACCAGTCCCAGGTCTGGGATTGTGCCAAACATTCCCATTGCCACAGCACAGCTGCTCTGTGCCCGAGAGCACCTGCAGGATCCCACTGGTGCTGCACATTGTTTTCCTGAAGGATGCAGTGGCTGCATCTCCAGCTCCACCATGGAATTCACATTCAAGCTTCAGAATCTCCTTCAGCCTGGTGAGGGGCTCAGTGCAACAGGCCTGACTTGGGGAACTTTAAGTACAGAAGTCTGGATTCCCTAAGAGATGAGGAAAAGGAGAAACTAAGAACTCCTAGTTCCTCTCCAATCTGTCTTTACAACTCCTGCTGTTCCTGCCACTGAGACCAGTGCCTTCATGGGAACAGAATCCCAAACTAACCCTCATACTCAGCACTATTCATGCACCCAAAACCATCCAGAAAAGGTCCCTGTGAGGAACGCCCCAACTGCAGGTGTCCCTCACCCCATCACGCCCTGCATGCTGGCCAAGGGCAGGCACTGTCTTCACACTCAGCATTTCACAGACCCAGGGCTGCACGTTCCTTACTGCACCAGCTACCCTGGACATTTTCTCCCATTCCCATGGCTAACAGCAAAAAAAATCCCTCAAACCACTCCAAGCAAATCAACCAACCCAAAATTTCAAACAAAAACCCCACAAAATCCAAAAACAACAACAACAAAAAACCACCAAAAAACCCCCAAAACAGAACAAAAACAAAAAGACCAAAAAAACCCCAAGACAAACCCCAAACCCACAAAACACAACCAGCCACATTCAGCATCTCCAAGCCCAGCACCCACAGTTGCCAAGTAGGAAAGTCCACAGGGACATTGAGGACATGGAGGCCCCTCAGCTGCAGGCAGAGAAAAGGATGTCAGAGCCATCTATTTCCTATCGAAAATAGCAGCCAGACGGGTCACTGAGCAAAGAGACAGAAATGTCAGAACCCAGCATATCCTTAAGTACACCTGAGGCTTTCATCCTCACCCCACTAATGTTCGGTCACAAGGTAGCACTGAGAAAAACCACAGCCGGGACCTTGGCTAGGAGGGCCTGAACATGATCAGGAAGAAGACAATAAGGACTAAATACTGCTCACACCACCAAGGCCAACAGGACAAGGATAAAGTGGTACCAGAAGCCTTGTTCTCCCACACAGGATTTCTATCTTGCATGGCTTGAGAGGACAGCAGAAGGTGCCCACAGAGCTGTCAGAGAGGAACAGGAACAGAAAGAGCAGCAAGGCCACTCTCCCAACCAGCCACTAATCAGCTCTCACAGAACCGCTGTTGCTCCATCAGCTCCCTCACACCAAGTCCCTCTAGCTCATGCATCTCCCATGGACATTCAAGAGCACAGGCTTGTCCTCAGATTCAGAGCCAGCCTAGGACAGCTGACACAACTCCTCCAACAGTGCCCAGAGCACAGCAGCTGAAAGCCTTGGGGCTTCAGAGTCTGGAACCTGCAGTGACACAAGTCCAAGGGCTGGTCAGAAAGTGAGCACAGGTGAAGGCCAGGACACCTGAAAAACAGTTCCATCACCAGGCATGCCCCACTCACCTCTATTTTCACAGACAGCACCTAACTGCCATGACCTGGCTGTGCCTTATCTCTCGCCCCAGAGGACACCATATCTGTCTTGTCAAATAAATGTCTCCATAGGGCCAAGCACTGCAGCCATGGTGGGGGAGATGCATTCAGAGCCTCAGAATGAGGTTGTGTGGGGAGGGAGCAGCATGCATGGAAACGAGCCTGTAACGAGTTTGTAATATGCATGTGTGGCACGGCCTGCGCAGCGTCATCACAATGGCACAGGCACTTTCCCGCCTCATTGCCTCCCAAATGGATTTTAAATATCATTCTGAGGACACAATTATTTAAAACGCTGAACTAAACACTCACTAATGGGAAAACGGCGTGTGGCCTGCAGCAGCCATTCCTCATGGGGCCACTCTGCCCATGTCAACCTCTTCCCCAGCCCCACACCCTGCATGGGGCCACATGGAAGCATCTTCCTCCTCTTCCTTGGAGGCCAAACAGGGCACCAGTGGTACCTGTCTTGAGCCCAGGCCGATGCACATTGCTTATGTAAGAACACACCTTTTGTCCCCACCCCAGCCCCAAAGCAGCTTCCAGGCACCAGGGGCACTGCAAGTCAGCCCCCAGGGCTCCATGTCAGGGAGCACCTCACCAGACAGAAGGTCTTTCGGTCTCTCCCCAGTTTGGCAGCAGGTAATAACAGGGCTACACAGGGAGAGGACATGAGAACAAGGATGCCTCCTGAACCCCTTTATATGGCCCTGGAAGTTATGGTTACAACACAAGATTTACTTTTTCACTTAGTCTGAAAGCCTCAAGCACAATCCCAAGCAGGAGAGATGAAGAAAGCAGCATTATTGCTGGCTACATCCAAGAAACCAAAGCACACAGAGCATGAAAAGAGAGAAAAAAACCCAATGAAACAAACCATTTGTAGCAATCCTTGCTGGAGAGAACATAGATGGAGACAGCTCCAAGGATGCGGTGGATGCGCAGTCCCATTACAGCAATGGCAGCATTAGGGATGACAGAGCTTCAGACAACAGTGTGTCTGCTAATGGGGGAGTGCCTGCCTGGCCTTTGATCATCAGCCCTCTTCTTTTGTCCAGCCAGGGATTCTAAGGCCACCACAAGCTACCAGTGCTCAGAGACAACAGCCTACCTCAGGCTAAACAGAAGAGAGGTGACACAGACCAGCACCATCCCCACACGCTAGCGGTTGAGCACACAGAGGAGGAGAGTCCATTGCTGGAACCCCAGCTGTACATCAGAGGTTCATATTTTAAGCTTTGGCATCACCAGGGCTATCCATCACCAGCTCATTTTCCTCCGAGTGCTGAACTGTTCCTGCCTCTGCTATTTGGAACAGTGTCTAATGATGCACCGGAGCAGCCACCTGGCAACACGGCTGCCAAGGGACACAACATGGGAAGAATACACACAGGTCTGCACACTGCTGCCAGCCTCCACTGCCCAAAAACCTCCCTCCCCTCAAACCTGCTCCACTCATAACACACCACATGGATGCTCTGCCTCATGGTCCTCCACCTTGAGAGAGAAAGAGCACATGCTCTTAGGCCATTGCTCTCTTACAGAAAGGAAAACAGAACACAGGGATTGGTGATATTTTCATAAATGCTCATTCAGCACTATAGTGCTCTTTTCGAGAGGTTGAGGAATGGACAACGAAAAAAAAAATTAGTTGCTTCTAGCCCACAGACACTCATAGCTTAGTAAGAACATAGACATGGGGCCAGGGACATGCAACATGAGAGTGCTGAAGTACTTCTGAGTTGTTCTCACAGTGACCAGTGGCCTGTGAATCCCCACTGGGTGGCAGAGCCTAAAAGCAACTTCCCCCAGATCTCACTGGATCCACAACAAGGGCATGGAGCCACAAGTCCGGTCTGAAAGCAGCTGAGCTGAGGCATGGTCCTCACCAAAGCTAATCAGCTAAACACAGGGTGAACCCTCAGGAAAAGACAACCGTGTATGACGTCCTGGGCAGGCATCCCAGGGCAGCTCCATGGGCACTTTGGGGAAACAAGCAGCAGGATCCCCGCACAGCAAGAGATGAACCCACCCCCATACGGGAAATGTGAAAGGGAAAATGTGGACAGGTTCAGTGCAGAACTCCCTCATTCCAAGAGCAATCTCCTCCTTCTGCCTTCAGTCTTAGTGCACCCACACTACCTGTCACATCTGAGGAAACGCAGGGATCTAGAAAGAGGACTGTGAGGCCCATCTCCAGCTCCATTCTTCAAGTCTTTTTTGGGGATGGGGGTGAAAAAGGGGGTGTGACATGAAGTAGGATGCAAGAGTGGAGTACTGGAGAATCAAGCACTGACACCATTAAATCCTTACTCCTCTGGGGTTCACACGGTGCTCGATGCTCTATCAGACATCTCCAGGAGACAGCCACTCACTTCACCATAAATCACCACCTTACCCACACAGAGCCAGGGTACCGGAGCAGGAAGTTGCAGGTTCCCAGGCAGCTTGCTCCAAGCTGGGTAGCACGGGGCTCCTGCCCATGCCGCAGAAATGGATCTGAGATCAGGTAGTCAGAGAGACCCATCTCCAGGGCAGGAGGAGAACTGCAACTCCAGGCTGCTCCTCAGCACTCCCCATCCCTCAGAGAGCAGGGCTGCACATCGCACAGCTGGGAGAGCTGGTGGAAAGGGGAGTAAGCTGTAGCGAACGAGTAAAAAAAGAACGAAATGTTTCTCCGTTGCCTCCTCAAAGGTTTGAAAGCTAAAGTTTTGAACTGCCTCCAACAAAAACCAGAAACTGCTTTGTTTTAGAAAACGAGTCACCTTCTTCCAAGTCATTAAAAGAGCTTATATTTGATGCGTCAGGCAACCAAGCAATAAACTTTTGATACATCAGGCAAACTTCACCAGATACCAACGAGCAGCCAGTGAAATTTGGGCAAGCAAAGATTAAGTTTTCTGCAGACCTGCTGTTGCTACGAGGTGGATGTGATGTTGCTGATTCAACACCCTCTATAAGCAACTGCCTAACTTGCAGCAGGGGTTGCAAAATCTACAAAATGTCGAAGTCTTCGTTGTCCTTCACTGTCCTGGCTGCTCCTACGAGGCTTTTTCATGCCCTACCCTGTTGGCCTGGCTGCCATGGCTCTGCTCCCTCTCTGGCTTGCTTGCCAGCTCTCAGAGGGACTTCACCAGGGAAAGACCCATTGCACCCAAAACAGATCTCCCCCGTTGCATTCTATAAGCCAGCTCTGGACCCATGGTGGTGGTAACCCCTTTCCTGTGCTTTTTATAATTATTCTTGACATTTTCCTTCTTTTCTATTTCCTTTATTTAAAAAAAATTGAATTATCACTTTGTATCCTAACATCTAACCTCATTTCTGTTTTAATCTCACTTTCAGGTATGTTTAGAACCCAGTTCCTTGCCACAATTATGGATCAAAGCAAAACTTGCCTCTCCTCAGCTTAAGCAGATCAGAACACAAGCACAGACACATGGCCTAGCAAGCAATAGAACAGATTCAGCAAGATGAGCTGCTCACCTGCTCGATGCAAGCAGAGCCTGCTCAGCATCCCACTCTTTGGTTGGGCTCTCCCAGGCCTGCCTTCAATCCATGCATGCAGCTGAGCATCCCTGCAGCTGCTCTGCCTCTAGCCCCAGCCACACAGCCTCCACAAGGGTTAGAGGGAGGAAAAGAAGTGCAGCCCACACCTCCACTCAAGTCCAGCTCTGGCTTGCAGGCCAGACACAATGAAGAGATCACTCTTCAATGCTGTCCTACAGTCAAAAGGAAACAGGACACCCAGTACAGCCCCTTCCCTCCCTCCCCCAGCCAGCCCCACTCTATAGCGGCAGGGATGGAGCTAAAGGCGAGATGCTCAGATGCTGTCTCCTGTACTCTCCCTAAAATCATCACAAACATCTTCTCTGGCCCATACTCTACTGAGCCAGGCTGACGCCCATCAGAGATCAGCATCTGTCACAGCTCCATGGCTCATGAGACTCAGCAGCACCTGACAAGCTTGTGAAATCCAGGATTGCCCCAGTTACTGTCACCTTGGAACTTAACACAGCTGTGGTTCCTCCTGGTACTCCTACCCTGATATTGGCTGTGAAGATAAGATATTAGAACCAGGCACCCAGTCCCAACATGAAGCTGGCAAAAGGCACTGGAACAGGTTGTCCATAGAAGTTATGGATTCTCCAAGCATTCAAAGCCAGGTTGGACAGGGCTTGGAGCAACCTGGTCTAGTGGAATGTGTCCCTGCCCATGGCAGGGAGGTGGAACTGGATGGGATTTAAGGTCCCCTCCAGCTGAAACTATTCTATGATCTCCACCACATCTCCACCCAGAACATGGGCCACATATCTTTTCTTCACTTCACCATAGACCCTGAGGCAGCATCTTTGTGTAGGAACCCAGGACAGCCCCACACACCCCAGGAAGGTGCTGTGCTTACAGGGCAGCCAAGCCATCCACCACAGAGTCGTGTCTCTGGACAAAACACAGCCCTGTGGGTGGCCCAGGGTCCACGCGGACAGACAGAACGTGCTCATGCTCCCTTCAGAGCCCTGGATCACTTCTGTAGGAGGCACCTGGGGAGTGCAGGCCAGTCATTAACATGATGGTCCAAGGCAGAACACAGGACACTCAGTCCTAGCCCAGCTGAGAGCCCTGCAAGATAAATTTCTCTTTAAAGCTACTGAAAGCAAGTGGAGATGATGGCCACCTGTCTAGAAAGAAAACAGTTTGTTTTTCCTGTCAGTAAAGCTCATTTTGCTTTGGTTCTGCCTCTCTCCAAAAAAGGCAAAGTTTTCACCAGAAGAAAAAAACTAAACAAAAACAACAAAACCCAAACCAAACAAAAGCAACAACAGAAACAAACCACAAAAACAGCTAACAAGGAAAAGCTCACACTCATTCCCACAGCCCACCAGAAAAACAAACAAACAAACAAAGAACAACAGCTTTGAAAATAGCTTACAAACATTAGAAAGACCCTTTCCCACTGCTAACTTCATCCTACTGACCCAGGGAGATTTAGCATCTACTCTGACCAGCATAAACTAATAACTTGGGCAGAGAGACCCACCAAAATTAGGAAGCAGTTGAAGAACAGCAGGAAAGTCAAAGGCAGCAGAAGATTTTAGCAGTCAGGAGTCTGAAAGCCCATAGTAAGGAGTTTTTAGAACTGCAGAGAACCCACTATGCTTCCCATAATGACCCCAGCTTTCCCCAGGCATGTCCTGTGGTCCCTGCTCCTAGTTGGATGCCATGACTTTCAAACCACAGCTGTTCTTCCAGCCCTACCAAACAATCCCCATGGCCACAGTTTAAACTCCCTCACAATTTCTGATGCAAAGGTTAAAGACATGATCTATGCTTCTATGTATTTTTTATTTGCAGGCTGGCGACAGGAGGTTTTGCTTTTTCAGTGGAATAAGGCCAAATACCAACTCCTGTAGGAGAAGCAGCAGGGCCCAGGCTGGTTTCACTGGGGTCCAGTTGGTCACTTGCTGCTGGTGTACTTGGTGACAGCCCTGGTGCCCTCGGAGACTGCATGCTTGGCCAGCTCGCCGGGCACCAGGAGCCTGACAGCCGCCTGCACCTCACGGCTGGTAATGGTGGCACGGTGGCTGTACTGGGCCAGGCGCGATGCCTCTGAGGCCAGTTGCTCAAGCATGTCGTTGACAAAGGAGTTCATGATGCTCATGGCCTTGGAGGAGATGGCGAGGTCTGGGTGCACCTACAAGATGGTAACCAAACACCATCTCACACACCCATCACCCTGGAAGGAGTGGGAGCCCCATTCCCCATTCCAGACAGGGCACTCTAACCCCAAAAGCACCTGTAGTTGCCTCCCTAAGGGTTTCAAATCATGGGCCACTTTAAACTCAGTGTAGGCTCCAATAACACTACATGAGCTTTGGGATTACACCGGCAGAAGCCTCCTCATAATCCCCATGGAAAACATGGTTATGAGGGGTGGAAATACTCCAGTCTCCAAGTCCTGTCTACAGACTCATGCTGACAATGGTGGCCTAGAAAATTCATGGTCACTTTCAAAAATGTTCTCATCTCCCCATCAAAAGTCACCAGAGACACCTACTTACAGGGCCAGAAGCAGCTGTTTCTACCATACTGACTTCCATGCAATTACTTCTTCAGGCAGAGCTATACACCAGAGCTCATTCTCTCTAGGAAACACTTTCTGCTCTAGATCCAGCTCTACTACCCTTAGAATCCAACCCCCCCAACTTCTAAACTTCAGCTGGGGCTCTCCTGTACCCACTTACACATTTTTCTTTCCCCATCTCTCTAGAAACCCAGATTTTTCTTCCTTACTCTTTACAGCGTTAACATGAAACAAGCAGAAGTTACTTTATGCACAAAGCAGTTTCTAGCAAAAAAGAAACACTTACCTGCTTCAGTACTTTGTAAATATAGATTGAAAAAGCTTCATTTCTCTTAGGCTTCCTCTTAGATCTTTTGCTCCCAGAGGCAGCAGCACGACCATCTTTCTTCAAAGGTTCTGAACTCATCTTAACCTCCAACAGAGCACCCACCAAGTGCCGTGGGGCTGGTTATATAGCACAGCCAGCGGAACCTAACCTGCCTCAGCTGCAGCCCCCAAGGAGCAGGACAAGTACACACCTGCAGCTGATTATTCCACTTTCCACTAAAGGAAGAGCAGCTGGCCTGAGAGGAGCATGGAAGTGACAGATTCAAATAAACTTTCAGACCTGGGCAAAGAGAGTCAAGAGCAGAAGCATGTGATTTACGGGGGACAGAACTACCAGAGAAGAGCCATTCCCAGGTCCAAAAGGGGTTTGGTGAAAGGAAGGATCTTGCTTTGGTGCAAGGGTGTGAATTGGAGTACTCAAGGTACTCCAGAATCAAATGGAATCACATCTGTGCTATGGAACAGGTAATGCCATTGGGGAAACTCGGTAACTGCAGGAAGCATTGGGCCAGAGATGAAACAACAGCATTGTTAACACCCTACCAGCCAGATTTCCCCTGCTACCTAGCCTGCTCTTGAGGTCCCACCTGCTGCACACAACAGGGCCTGGAATGCCAGGAGAGGGGCGGTGGAGGCCTGACACCCCAAGTATGGATTTGATCTGTCTTGGAAACCAAGATTACACTAATGAGGGTAAATGTGACACAGGAGTTAGACTTGGCTAGGAAAAACAGGCAGCAACACAGCAGAGACAGGAACAAAACAGAGTTTTCTGCACTTTGGAGAGAAAAGGAAGCCTTTCAGCAGACACCACTAGAGCCATTCCATAGAAGAGTGATGCCAGTATGCTTGTGTGGTGAGGGAACACACCGGGGTCTCTGTGCTGCTGTGTAGAGTCTGTTGCTCAGGTATACACATCACACTGGCACATCCTGAGCAAATCATGTCTTCCTAGGAGTGAGCTTGGGAGACCTACTCATCAGTCAGTGATTCTGCTACTGCTTGTGCAGCCCAGTTTCGCTGAATTGTTTTATTCTCAGCCGGTCCTCATGGGGAGGCACTTGATCCCCCTCCCCTAGTGCAAATACCTGTCACAGTGACAAGGTGGGTCAGTGCCACAGCGAGGCTTTTGCTCCCGGAAACTGAAACATTAGTGATCAGGCAGGACAGGTTGGAATGGTCATGTCAGTGCATTTGTGAAGGAGAATGGGCTTGTGAAGATATGTGGTAGTGGGATCCTCTCGAAACAGGAATGACTAATACTGGGAGTGAGAAGCAGGAGACATCAGCACTTGTGCGTTTTAAGGGGCCGTGTGTTGTCAAGGGTTCCCCCCTCTGAGGGACATTCCACCACCCTCCTTGTAATAGGAGCTGTGTTACCTTGGTCTCAGGTCACAGCACACAGGGACTCTTGTGCTGAAGGAGCTGGGGGCTGTTGTACCCCTCCCCAGCTGCCACCGTGTTTGTAATACAGTGATAAACACACAGCTGTTTTTTCTGAAAAAAACCCATTTAGTTGGAAGGGAGCCTGTTGGTGGGAGGAGCAGCAAGTGGTCACTCAGCATTAGGCACAGGAAGCACTTAGACACCAAGGGTGGAGGCGCATGCACTCAGCAGTACCATCAGACTTGAACCCTCAGGTTTGGAGAATTACCACCTGCTTCCCTAGACTGCATGTGCTAGAGGCTGTACCTGCTGCTGTGTGCTGGGCTTCACGCATCCTAGTGCTGGTTTTGTGGTGTATGGATCTACTTGCAGCACACACACAAAGGAACCCCACAAGCCTGCACCTGCCACTTCTATGGCTGTGTTAGAGCCAACCTTACTTTTGGATAACAAGCAAGAGTGACTGTGCAGGTGCTGGGTCACTTCTTTTACAGAAATTACCATCCTAGCAACTAAGGAGCAATCCTTGTAATTTATCTATAGTTTTGCTTTTCTGCAAAACCAGAAAATTCCCAGCTGAAACAGCTTGAAGTGCCACTGCCCAGCTTGTGGCTGTCTCTGAGATAAGTGCTCCAGGCCATCTGTCTGCCACAGCTGGTTCAGCGCAGCCCAACACACTGTCACCACGGAACAAATCGAGGTTAAATCAAGGCTGATAAAGCACATTTATAGATTCCATTTTACAAGTCCTGGCCTACTGTGACCTCCAGTGCAGCTACAGCTGCTTTTGCTTTAAACAAAAATCGATCTTCAGAACACTTTCAAGTTGTGTCTGTCACCATCTACAACAGAAGCATCCGTGGCTTGTTCTGCGACTCGCTGGAAATCCAGTGTTCAGTCTGTCTGAGCAGAGGTGCCCCAGGTCTGAGGACCCCGCTCACTGCTCAGTGCCTCCACAGCTCAGTCCTCACCACTTCATGTGTCTCAAGTTCAGGCCACAGCTTTGGTTGTACTGAGGAACTGAACATTCAGCAGAAACGGCTGATCCTCACTCAAAGCTCAGCACTTGCTGACTCACCCCAGCACACCCCAACTACCATGGCTCACAAAACAAGACAAAATTGTTCTTCTCTCTTTATTGACTGATGGATTCTCGGGCACATCTGTTAATTACACTGTTAAATAATAGTTAAAAACAAACCAAGACCAGAGGAGTTTGAAGTGAAGTATCTAAACTGAAGCAGAAATTGGGAGGGAAGAGGCAGGAGAAGCTGGGCTGGGGTCTCCACTTGTGTATCACTGCAGCTTGGACACCCCGACGGCCACTGTCGTGACCCCAAGCCAATAGATTCCAAGGCTTGGCTCAGATGGGACATCGTCTAAATAAGGAAACAGTTGCCCAAATGTAGCCAGATCAGGAGAGAACAGCTCTGTCCAGACACAGAGGTGCAAGGCAAGTCGAGGGGAAGCAGTATTGCAGCAATCCTAGAACACAGGCAGAGGGAGCAGCAGTTCCGCTCCTGCCAGCGGACAGGCGAGTCGTGTGGCCACTGCCAGCCCCACGGAGAACACGGGCTGGGGGCTCCTCAGCTCACACGTTGTGGGTCCGTTTGGTGAGCTGTGGGTCCTCATCCACCAGCTTCGACTTGAGATGCTCCTTGTAGGCAAGGATGTCCCCTTGCCACTTGGTGATTGTCTGCTTCTCACAGACCCAGATCTCCTGTGCGACCTGAGAGCAAACACATGAGGAGGAAGAGGAGGCGGAGGGGGAGGAGGAGAGAGGTTTGCATTTTATTTATTTTTTATTATTTACAATATATTTACATTTATATATTAATATAATGTATTATTATAATTTACAGATAACAAATCTTAGTTACTTATTTATTATTTATAGGATTTTATAATCTTACCAAAATTAAAAGGTTAACTAAAAACTAGTCTCTGAAGTCTGCCAGGAAAAGTTTGATAACTTTCACATTTTGACTACCAAAGAAAAGAACGGAGAAACATCTTCCCTGGTGTTTTCCACATAATTTATACAAGATTTTAGAACTTAAAATCCTAGGCCCCTCTGTATTTCTGATTTTTTTCATGGACTAAGACAAGGCAAGAAAAGCCTTTCTTGCTAAATAGGGAATTGAAACAAAAGTAGTTCTTGACCTGAACTACTTGGATCTATCACAGTGAAAAATAAAATCATACCTGAACTTGCAGCCCAAGCTAAAGCTGATAAATCAGCACTTGACATTTGTGGTGGTTTTTATTTATTTTTAAGTACCTGATGTTTTCCTGGGCTAGCTCAGTAATTGTTTAACGTGAACACAGAAAGGGAATTGTGTCCAGTGATTTTTTTTTTCACTCACCCATCTTTTTGGGATGAGTAAGAGCCCGCCAGTTGGAAACACCTTGTTTTAATTACTAAAATGTTAGAAAGGTGCTCTGACAAAACTCACAACTGTCCTTACCTGTTGGATGAGTCTGAAGTCATGGCTAACAAGCATCATTCCTCCTTCAAACTCGTTGATAGCATCTGCCAGTGCATCTATGGTTTCTATGTCCAGGTGGTTGGTGGGCTCATCCAGGAAGAGCATGTGAGGGTTCTGCCAGGCCAGCCAGGCAAAGCACACGCGGCACTTCTGTCCATCAGAGAGGTTCCTGATGGGGCTCACCTGCCCAACACACACATGGCTTGCAGCTCTGCAGTGACCTGACAGCGTACCACCCTTACCCAAACCACTTGGGTCTCACCTTGGGCTCCCAGCAGCTCCATGACACAAGAGGACAAACGTTCTATCAGCCTTATACCTACACTAAGCTTCTCCCACCGAGGGAAGAAGGGAATTCCAGGGGCTTCTGAAGGACTGTACACAGCAAGGTCCAGCTTGTGCCAAAGGTGTGTAAGGACAGTTAATTGGTCTGACTGGTATTCACTGACACAACAATCAAACTACTCTCAACTTCTGCAGTGACAAATGGGCAAAAACAATGTAAAAAACAACGCTGAACTGCAGTGATGTTAGCAACTGTCACACACAGGATGTGTCTGGTACGGGAGCATGTCGTGCTTGGACTTAGAGCACCATAGGTGAGCCCACTCTCTTGTCTGAACCAAGTGGACCCCACAAACAGCTGAGAACCTTCTAGCACTGCTGCTTGGTATTCATCTTGGAAACAAGCAAAATAGTTCAAGTTCAATTAAAACATGCTCAGTTCTAGCACTACACCAGAACTTGCCTTCTTTTCACCCGGAGTCTGAGGGGGCCACCCCTTCAACCCACACATTGCAGTGATCCAAAGAAAGTTCCCATGAGCCGTGAGGTTTTTTTTCTCTCCCATTTCAAAGGCAGAGATGGAAAAAGCATTTTGATGCTGTGGTGTACCATTCTGCATACTGTATCACACTGTCAGGTATCAGTAGAGCAATAGAAAACACAGAGCCTCTACTCCCCTGATGAACAAAAAGAAAACCTCAGCAGCTCATCCTCACCTGCTGCTTCCCTGTCAGACCATATCTGCCAATGATTTTCCTCATCTCCTCCTTCTCCTTGATCTCTGGGTAACATTTCAGCATGTACTCCAGGGGTGAGAGGTCTAAGTCCAACTGCTCTTGCAAGTGCTGACAGAGAAGAAAAGTCAGCTTCAGGCTGTGCAGGCCAACCAACCATGGTCCTAAGCACTACCCCCCTTCCACCCCACTGGTGCCAGGTGAGTGGCAGAACACAAGAGCCAATAATCCCACCCACAGGACAGCCTCTGTGCTGAACTATTAGGGAATAATTTCCATTTTGGGAGCAGAAGTGCTGCTTCAGAATAGGAGGCTTGTCAACCACCAAACACAAGGCAACCAGCTCTGCCATAGCAGGTGGGAGACTGAACAGGAAGGACCACAGCCAGCCTCTTTGCAGGGTAAGAGCATGAGCTGGAGCATGAACTGTTCCATGGAACGGTTGCTTCCCCCATCTCCAGACACAGAAAGGCAGCAGTGGGAAAGGCCTCAGAAGCAGAACTACAGGGGCAAGATTCCTCATTCCTTACAGCTTTTTTCTCAGCATTCCCTGTCCCTGGGGGCTGCTGTAGGGAGTACCTGGTGGTATCTACCAATCTTCACATGCGAGTGCTTGCGAATCATCCCATCTGTGGGCAGCAGCTAGAAAGGGAAGATAAAATCATTTCACCAGGAAATCTCTCCTCTTGCAGTATGCCAGAAATACAGAATCCAGCCATCTCCACTCTGGCACAGGGGAGGCAGTCTGAACAGGTAATATGAGAGAAAAAGCCCTATATTGCAATAAGACCATAGGATTTCTAAGGTCTGACTGGGGTGCTCTGGCAAATAAGTGCAGCTTTGCCAGAGACTATCCCAAAAGTAAAGGTCCAGAGCAGGGCAGACAATGTACAGAGCAAACCTCTCCTGTGAGCAGTTTCAGCAGTGTTGACTTTCCGGCTCCATTGGGTCCAACAAGAGCTACACGAGTATCCAGGTCAATCCCAAACTCCAGGTTATTATAGATCCATGGCTGCAAACCACAAAAACCATGAAACATTATGCCTTTTCAGTAGTCTCCAGAACTTCCCTGCTGTACCTGTAATGCTCTGTCCCCAGCAGGCCTAGCATTAGCACTGCCAAGAACTTCGCTCCATTAGTCATACACTGCAGCCCCATCCGGAAGCTCAGCCAAAAGTCTTCCATTTCCAAACAAGGCAGGAATACAAGTGATCTCTGTATGCATACTCCCATACTCACCCCATCCTTGGTGTATCTGAAGCTGACATTCTGCACCATGATGACAGGAGGGGGAATTTTCCCACAGGGTGGAAAGTAGAATGACAAAGTCTGTTAACACAGAATATCTACCTGTGAGACACCCCGAAACACATGACAGCCCACTTATTCCAGTATAACCGTGCCTCACTACCAACAACAGCTGTAGACCAAGGCACCAGATCATGACTTTTTATAAGCCCCTCTTGCCACTCACTCAGATTTACTCTCATGAGCTGCTTGCAAGCTCATCTGCTGGCTAACGAATCCCTATTTCTTTCCATGCAAAATGGAAACAAATGCGGGTTTGTACTCTTTACACAAGTGAAAACTGCACTGAGCATCCTCTCCCCTCTCCTATGAGCCCTAGGCATTCCTTTCTGATTTCTGTATCTGCAAAATAGCCTTATTGATACAACAACTTCACTTCCCTCCCCTAGAGAATTCCTCCTCCTCTTCTCATTGTTCAGCATTACTCCATGCTGAGTACAGGGATCCTCGGCATCAGGAAGGGTATCTCGTTCTTGCTACCAGCTCTGTCAGCCATTCCTGCTGTCTGCTAGAGACCCTTCTACTCCTGTAGTCTGTTTCATATATAGATCTCTAGATGCAATCCCATGTCTGATCCTACCTTATCATTCACAACTCTCTCTGTCAAGCCAGAAGCCATCATTTTTTGAAGGGTCTTCTCCTTGCTCTGAGCTTGCCTGGCCAGCTTCGCACTACCATGACCAAATCGTGCAATGTAATTCTGCAACAAAAGAGTTAGCCAAAAGCCACAGTGATAAGGTTGAGGAGGGGCAGGGATGCCCACTACAAGGGTAGGAGGGTGCTCATGCAGCTACGCAGGTACCTTCATATGGGCAATCTGATCTTGCTCCCAGTGGAATCGCTTCATTTGATTTTCTTCTAGTTCCAAGCGAGTCTTTACATACTGATCATAATTTCCCTGTAAAGAGAGCATGGAACATCAGATGTGCCCAGAGAACAGCTCCTGTTTCTGCTGGTTACATGGGGCACTGTTTACTCACTGTGTAGTACTTAAGTTTGCGGTTGTGCATGTGGATGATGTTGGTGCAGACGCCATTCAGGAAGTCCTGGGAGTGGGATATCAGCACAAGGATCCGCTTGAACCTGTGGCAACACGTAAGTTATTAGAGACTAAACTAGGAAAAGATATCCTGTTTGTTGGCCCTGATGGTGGCAAAGGCTTTATATGCACCAGATTTCTCTTGCCTACAATCAGATTAAGAACAAAAAGGTCACAGCCTGGGAGATACTCTGGGAAACTGGCAGTAAAGCAGCTACAACCAACTGCAGTGAGTAAATCCTGCCAACAGTTTTCACTGTAGTAAAACACCCTGCACCATTAGATAGTCTTCGCCCGTTATCACAAAAAGCCCGGAACTGGCTGCCTATGTGGCAGGTGACTTGTGCCACTGATGCAGCTGACTCCACTGGCATCGCATCTCTAAAGAAGTTTCAACCTTTGCTGCTTACTTTCCCCTCAGTATAGACTCCCATCCATTAGGCACACTGCATCTGCCTCCACTCCAAATCTGTACGAGGGGTTAAGGCCTCCCCAAAAGAGGTTCAAAGTTCTTTTCTAAAGCACCTGACTTCTAAAGCAAGGATACAAAAGGTTCAGCTGACAGTGCTGATGGAAAAACCTCTGCAAAGGCAAAGCCCTTCTCACAATACGGTTCTTTTAGTGTACACCCCAGATAACCTGAGCTTCCTAAATATTCCTAAGCTTTTTGCTTTACACCTTAACATTTTACCTTTGTTATGAAAACCAGTCACCTCACACACTAGCAAAAGATGAAACCAACACACTCAGATACTACAGTTCTGTGAAGACAGAGAAATGGCGGGCAGGAAGATGAGCTGAGACCAAGGTCTGGAAAGCTCACACTACTGGTATGGTACACAATGCTGGTACACAGGCTGCCAAGGCCTGCTCAAGGCTTTCAAGGAAGCACCTTTAACCTGTGAGTACAAACCAGCACTTCTCATTTCTTCAGTGCCAGAGAGACAGGGGATTGTCTTGAATTCTTTACTCTTGCATCAGGAATCTCACATAGCAGAAAGCAGGTGTCACTGGTACTGCAACACAGTTATGCACCCACAAGAACTATACAGTTATTCCTGCAAAACTTGCTTACATGCTGACAAGATGTTCATGCTCACATGCTGACAAGCAGAAAAGCACAACCCACAGAAGCAGCAAACTCCTCCGTGCTTACGTTTTCAGCTCTTCCTCCAACCACACACAGGCATCCAGGTCAAGGTGGTTTGTGGGCTCATCAAGCAGCAGCATGAAAGGCCGAATGAAGAGCGCTCTGCAAGGACAGGGGAGATGACAGCATAGCGTAAGTGCAGGTAACCCAAAGCCTCTCAACTCTGCTCTGAATTCTTAGAACTATGTCTGTGGCTCTGCAGAGTCAGGAGCAGGCAGGCATTCTCACAGCAGGTGTGGGAGTTTTGGATTCCACACAAGTCCAGGTTCTTTATCTCTCTCGCCTCTGGGAAGCTTTACCTTCGAGCCGGAACAGATGAGAAATGCCTGCATATGTTGTTTTAGGTTGTTTATGTCTTTTTATCTCCAGCCAGCTCTCAGCTCCGGCCGCAAGTCTGATGCCAGCCGTGTCCGAGCGGGAACTGCCCAGTCCTGGGCTGTTCCATCCCTTTTGTACCCTTTCCACGATCCAACCATTCTTCACAACCTATTTATTATTTACTATTTTATACCAATTAATTCGCACCTATTCTAGGCATGTAATTTCTACCTCTTTTTCATTCTACCAATCATTTAGTGCCACCACCACCAGAACAGATGGAGGAGAAGAAGAAGAAGAAGAAAGGCAGGGCAACGCCCAAAATCCTCCATCTTAAGGCTTTTATCTTTATTCTAAAAACCCTAAAATCTACCTTTTTACCTTGCAACATACTAAACCACTACTTATTTTTAAACTCTCGTGTTTTGCAATGTTTCTCGCAGTGTTGGTAATTTCTCCCATGGACTAAAATCAAAACCACCTTCATTCTTGGCTTCTAGCCAGGGTCTGGGACCCCCTCGCTGGGGCTCCGGGGCTCCCTGACCTGTCAGGGCTGCCAGAGGCATGCCTTGGATTCCAACAAGGAGGCACTATTCCACTCACCTGGCAAGAGCCACCCTCATTCGCCAGCCACCACTAAAGTCCTTCAGCTTCTTCCTCTGCATGGCTGGCGTGAACCCCAAGCCGTGAAGGATACGTGAGGCCCGTGCTTCTGCCTTATCAGCATCCAGCTCCTCCAGACGTTCATATAACTCCAAGAGTTTCTCACATTCCGCTGAAAGAGAGCCTGCCGGTCAGCACCTCTGCCTATAAAGGGCTCTCAGCTGCACTGCTGCACAGCTGGGAAACCTCACAGTCCCTCTGCTTTACCCCTATTTAGCCCCCTCCATATCCAAGCCTGAGACACTTCTTAAGATGCTGCATGGAATAATTCGTCCAAAGAAGTGTCATCTGTGCCCATTAGTACAGGGCAGCTGGGGGAAACAGGTACCACAACATGTGAAAACTTCGCCAAGGAACCCAAATTTTCTTTGGTAGGGAAGGAAATGGAGGAAATGTCCCTTGGGACTCTGAGAAGCTTTACCGTCTTCATGAGCTAAACGTTCTGCCTCTCGCTCCAGCATGGCCCTCTCTGTATCCACCTCCATTACACACTGCAGAGGGGTCTTGTCACTGGGAGGCATCTCTCGGGTCAGGTGATAGATGTCAATGTGCTCTGGGATGGGCACTTCTCGCTTCCCAATAGCTGACAAAAGCATGGATTTCCCTGTGTGCAGATAATCACAAATAATTGCTGGAGCCAGTGAGATACAATGTCACAGTGAAGCAGATGAGATACACTCAGATCCCACTGTGATTTCTTCCCTTTCCAACCTCAGAAAATCCTGAGAAATTTTTTTCCCAAGAGGCCAGAAGAACTGGAGAGCCCAATGCCTCATTATGGCAGGCCGCCCTCCTAGCTAATAGGCTCACCACCTGAAGGCCAGGACTGAGACATGAAGACGCTTTTTGGAAACCACCGCACTACAGCCCTTGCCCAGATTTGGGGAACTTTATCTCTGTTGTACTTTCTGCTGTCTAACTAGATCTGACAGCTGGTATCAGGATCCCAGATTCTGAAGATTTCTAACATAGAGGAAAATAATGCATTCATCCCTCAACAACCTGGATTTTCCTGGAAGTTAAACCATGCTAGTAAGAGGCCACTCTTACTAGCATCTCTCCAATCACACCCATATTCTACATCTCTCAATGCAGCGTCACTTTCTCCAGGGACTGTACAGTTGTTTCCCCAGTCAGGCCAAACCACACACTTTCTACTCCTCCATACAGTACAAGTTCTTTGACCAACACCATCAGCACTGGGTTTACTGGCATTACTAAGCAAATCAGGCAAACAGTAATCAGGCAGATTAACAGATCCCAGACATTTCACCCAGCTCTCCACAGAAACAAGATCAAAAGCACAGTTCAAATCTAGAATGCCATCTCCAGCTTCTATCAGCAATCCTAGTAATTCCCCTTCCTGGGTGGAGATATGGGACAACAGAAACTGCTGTGTCCCACCCATGTCTGTCTAACAGCCCTCTTTCTGGTTGCCAGAACTTCTCACGTGCACCTGCCCAGCTTCTCAGCCTGACACCTTTACCGAGCTCCAGGGAGCCATGTCACTTCCCCTGCAGCTTACCAATCCCATTGAGTCCAATCAGGCCATAGCGTCTCCCAGAGTTCAGCTCCAGTTTGGTGTCACTCAGCAGCTCCTGGCCATGAAAAGTCAGTGAGAGGTTGATGATATGCACGTCAGTGCTGTTGGGGTGGGAGGCCAGCACTCCTGTCACAGCTCGGGCAGCAGCTTTCTTTAACTCAAAGTCCTCCAGCTCCTTTGTAAGAGCGTCCACCTCTATACATAGAGAAGACCAGAAGTGTTACTGATTAACAAACATGAGGGAAGCCATAAGCCTCTGTATCAAAAGGCCCAGGACCACATAAACAACTCCCATTTCTACAGAAGAGTTGAGGAGACCCAGATGCAATGACACTCAGCTTTTCAGCTTAGCAGGCGGATATACATGGTCTAGTAGGAACTTCCACTAGCTAAATATCTAATTGTCATCTAAATAAAACAGAACCATCAGAACTAAGTGAGCAGCCAGAACAGCGAGCCAGTTTTCTGAATGTGATGGGACTAACCCCGCTGCAGGAAGGACTAGACTAGGAATAGAATGTACGAAGTATTGCCTGCAAGCTTAAGAAAAGGCTTGGCCAGAAAAACAATTGACTAGAAAATAAACGAGGGGAAATCTGAGAATAGAGAAACAGCAGCAGCACTGGAACAGTCCCTACTCATTTTCTGAGAAGATACTAGGTCCACCTGCATGTTCGCCTCTTCCTTTCCTCCTACAGTACAAGCAAATCAGAGAATCACAGAATCCTAGACTGGTTTGCATTACATCTTCTAGAGCATCTAATTCCAAACCCGCTGCCATGGTCAGGGACACCTTCCACTAGACCAGGCTGCTCCAAGCCCTGTGGCCTTGGACACTTCTAGGAATGGGGTAGCCACAGCTTCTTGGGACTGCCTGCGCCAGAGCCTCACCACCGTCTTTCCTGTCATGCTGACCTTCTGTCACAGGCCAACTTCACTCCTCGGTGAGAGATGCTGCCCTTTTAAACAGCCAACGGCACTGGTGATCTTGGCAGCCAGATCTGATTTCAGATCGTGCCAGCGCGAAATGACACTCCAGTTGTCAGCATCCAGCACTCCTGGTAAAATCACTCACTCAGCAAAATCACTATAAACACCGTGGCAAATGTGCCTCAGCCAAGGAGCAAAAAACGTCACTGGCACTGATTCAGGACCCCTTTGGGCAGTGCCACAGAGCAGTGACAACAAGGAATGAAACAGGTGAGCAAAAATGGGCAAGGGAGTTTTATCCCTGATGTGTAAATAGCTCAGTAAGAAATATGCCGGTATCGACCCACATAGAATCATATGATCTCCAGAGACGGAAGGGACCCACAAGGATCATCGAATCCAAGTCCCGGCCCTGCACAGAACACCGAAACAATCCTACCCTGTGCCTGAGAGCGCTGTCCAGACGCCGCCCGAGCTCTGGCAGGGCCGGGGCCATGCCCATTCCCTGAGGAGGCCGCTCGGTGCCCGCCCTCCC
>VZRQ01007675.1:46659-61394 GCA_013397975.1 Machaerirhynchus nigripectus | reverse complement strand
GGTGGGAGTGGGGGGGGGTGGGATGGGACAGTGGGGATGGGGATAGTGTGGACAGGATGGCATAGTGGGCATGGGAGGTGGGAGGTAGGAATAGGATGATGGGGATAGGGTGGGACTGAGAAGAATGGGAGAGTGGGGTGGGATTGGATGGTTGGGATTGGGTGGGATCAGGTGGGACTGGGTAGGACTGAGTTGGATGGGATGGGATGACGGTCCTCTGGCCCCAGGCTCAGCGCTGGGTACGCACTGGGCTGGCCCGGACCGTGCTGGTCGTGTCCCACCGGCCGCGGGTGCTGGATGCGGCCGATCGCCTGGTGGTGCTGGAGCGTGGAGCCGTGGTGGAGACAGGAACACCAGCAGAGCTGCGGGAACACTGCGGGGCCTACAGCCGCCTGCTGCTTGGTGGAGGCGGGGCCGGGCAGCCCGAGGCCCCCAGGATGGGCAGCGAGAAGGGGGCTGCATCGGCCAGGGAGTAAAGGGGAATCAGCCCCAGTGTCCCCATTCCTGATGTTTGTGTCCCCAACCAGCTCCTGGTGTCCCCAGTCACAGTGTCCTGTGAATCCCTTATCCCCATGTCCTCTGGATCCCAACTCCCTGTGTCGCCTTGGTCCCTGTGTCCCCTGTGTCCCCACCATGTCCCCCAGGTCCTCACATTTCCTGCATCTCTGTGTTCCCTGGATCCCCTCTCCCCATGTCCCCTGTATCCTTCCCTGTACCCGGCCTGTGCAGATCACCTGTATCCAAGCCCCACCATGTCCCCATGATCCCTGGTCCCCATGTCTACCATGTCTGCTCCTGGACACAGGACACAGAGTGGGAAATAAATCCCAAGGGATGGATCTGGGTGTGGGTGTCTGTTACTATCCAGTTTAAACCCAGAAAAGCAAAGAAAATTAAGTCTCTGTGTATAAACAGGACAGAACTTTGAAGGTTCAAACTATACCCAAAAATGAGATTAAAACCAAATGAGGTTGGATGTTGGTGCCAAAAAGTTGATATATTTTATTTAATAGTAAAAGAGGCAGAGGGAAAGAAACAGAAAAGAAAGAAAGACCTAGAGAAAGAAGTGTGCATGTGGGGTGGGGGGACAGGGAGAGGTTACAGGGGTTAGGTGGAGGAATATCACCCATCTGGGGGTCCCAGTGACGTCTCGTTGCTCCCCTCCATCTGGTCATCTGATGGGTCCCCCATCAGCGCCATGGCCACGCTGCCACACACCAAAGAGTACAGAATCCCATGGATTAATATATACACTTCGGGCAGGTGGGAACGCCCACGTGCCTCCCTTGCAGGGGCCAGCTTAACACACTGTCCCTTGCAACACTGAGGATTTGTTGCATCATCTCTGGTGCTCTGGTGCGGGGGCTGGGGACCCCTTTGGGGTGCCTTTGATGAGCCATGTCACCCCCTCTGTCCTTCACGTGGATGCCGCTGTTCCCCGGGGTGAAGGGCCCCTCAGCTGGACTCCTCTGCACAGTGGAGGAAAGCCTCTCTCCCCCCACCCTTTGGTGCAAGGGTCTGTGCAAGCCTGGCAGCTGATAGCCTTGGGGCTGTGGTCTCCACCCCAAAGGTGCTGCACTTGATCCCTCTGACAGTATTCTCTCCCCCAGCCCAGACATGAGTCACTTTATCTTGTCTTTATCATCGAGCAGTGTGTAGGGCCTCTCAGAGCCCCATTCAGGGTGTGGTAGTCTTCTCTGCAGCTTTTGTAACAGTTTTGAAAGTCCTTCGTGAAAATGTTTAAGTCATAAACTGTAATATTTCAGTCTCTGACAGTGTCATATCCTCATCCCACTCCTGCTGTCCCCACTCCAAGCTCCTGGTGTCCCCAGTCCTCTCCCAGTGTCCCCATCCCTATCCCCAGTGTCTTCATCCCAGTCCCCCATGTCCCCTTCTCTATTCCTGGTTCCCAGAGAGGAACTGCTGGGCACTGAAAGAGAGAACTGGGATTTATTGTCCAAATTAGGGTATTTTCACACCAGAATTAAAACATTTGGAATAATTGTGGTTCTTATATTTAAACCTTGGGAAAACAGGAAGTCAGTCTGTTGGGAAGGGCTGCTGCATGGTGGGTGGGAGCAGCAGGATGAGCTCTGCCAGCAATTTGCGGCTTTCTGCAGGGAGAGGGAAGGGGTTGGATCTGGCACCGTGGATCATTCAGGTGGTGATTCCTGCCAGGATGAGAGTGAGGGTCGGTGTCACCCTGTCCCTGTCCCCATCCCATGGGCTGGATCTGTCTGAAGAGCCCACAGAGAGCAGAAACTATTCTGGAATCCCTAAGGATCCTACTGTATCCATTCTGCCCCAATCCTGCTCCATCAATACCACCTGATTTGCTTTGGAATCCCCCCGATCCTGTTCTGGAATCCCAAGCTGGTGCTGCTCCATCCATCCCACCTGATCCTGCTCTGGAATCCAGCCCAGATACACTCTAGAATTTTACTTGATCCTAGTCTGGAATCATGCCCTGATCGGGAATTCCACCCTATATTCCTTCTGAAATCCCACACAGATCCCGCTCTGTACCTGCAGTCAAGCAATTGGTTTCTCTCCCTGTTTCTGCCAAATGAGAAGATCCATGAGATTCCAGCATGGATCACACACCAGGATTCATCTGCATGGAGGGGATGCAGAGCTGGATCTGCCACTGGTACTCACTGGCCACTGCACTGTATCCCTTCCTCTCCCTTTTCCCTATGGAAATAAAGTGTGATCAGCACCCACAGCACAGGATCCCCAGAACGCTGTAGGGCAGATCCATGCTCATCCCCAACCACCATCCCACCTGTCACCAGATCAGACCTTCCAGACGCTGAATCCAGTGAGGATCATGACACAGCAGTGACAGACACAGCGACCATCACTGGGATGAGCTTCCAGCGTGATGCCAGCTCTGGGAAGCGCAAGATGGTGAGAAGGGGAAGGGGAACACCCACCCTGCTGCTTTGCATTCCCAAATTCCTCATTCCCAAATTCCCAGTTAACCGATTCTGCATTCCCAGCCTTACCCCAGATGAAGATCCCAGGCTCGAGCATTCTGGGATGCTCCACTGGGCACCGGTACTGCTCCCGCTCCCTGGCTGTTGTGGTGTGTGGTTCCTGCATTGCTGTGGCACCCCACAGCCCTCACGGAGAGCGCTGTGGGCTTATCTTGGGGAGAGCGGCTTTCCCGCTTCCCACAGCCCTTCCCAGCGGCCCTGCGCTGCTCTGGCCGGCTGTCAGCTCCACGACACGGGCGCGATAAAGGAGGCGAGAAGGCTCCCCGCATGGGGACCTCTCCCGCATGAGGACCAGGACTCACATGGTTCCCAACGGCAGAGAGCGCCTCAAGGCCTGGAGCCTTGAGTTTTATCTGGGGATGAGGGGGCGGAGAGAGCACATGGACTACATGGGTGGAGTTGGGGTACAAGGAGACCAATAGGGAGAACCCGAGGGAGAGGTCAGGACTAGGGGCGGGGAAGCGAGGACAATGTGGGGAGAGCAGGCATTTAGTAAGAGAAGGAGTGGGGGAATACAGCACCACACTCGGCAGTGCGTCAGTCCTGGCCCAGGTGTGGAAGGTGCCGTCGCTGAGTGATTCCACCCCACTCAGTCTCCTGATCCTGGATTTGCTCCCCCTTCACCCAGCTGATCCTGATGGTCCTGGGGCAGAATCCCTATGTGTGGAGGGACAACACCAGGACCCCATGTTCCACTTTTCTGTACACATGGATGTCAGGGAGTTCTGGGAATGGGATAATGGAGAAATCGATCCATTTCATCCATCCATGAAATTCTGATGGGAATGGGACAATGGTGAGATCCACCTATGGAATTTCAGTGGGAATTGGATGGAGGTGAAATCCATTCACAGAATTCCCATAGGGATGGGATGACTCTGAGATCCATCCATGGGATTCCCGTGGGAAATTCTGTATTCCTGAATTCTGCCCTCCCAAATCCCACATTCCCCTGGGAATTCCACCCCCACATTTGCACTCCAGTACTAACGTGCTGTACAGTACCAATATCCAATGTATTTCTGAAGTCATTCCACACAGGTGTTCTCTACGTAATTCATCCTGTTGTCAGCCACAACCCCTTCGGATTCCCAGCACCACCAGGTGATTCAGGCAGCACCATCAGGCAGCACCAAACTCCTGGATCCCAGCTTGAAGATGAAATCCCACCCATTGGTAGCCTTCCCCACAGATTCCATGGATGTTCCCGTTGAACAGGAGGTCGCAGCTGCAAACCTGCTGCAAACGCACTGCACTGTGTGGAGACCTGGAGGGGTGGATCGGACCCATGGAGACCCTCGGAGTTGCATCCCAGCCCCAGGGAGCCCCATCCCAGCCCTATGGAGCTCCAGAGTCTGACGCAGACCCCCAGATCCCATCCCAGCCCCACAGATTCCCCCAGACCCTGGCTCCCCCCTCCCACCCCCACTGTGGTTATCCCAGCCCCCCAGCATCTCCAGGTTGCCAGCAGCCATGCACTGGTTTCCCTTGGCAATCCAGGTCTGCGTGTCCCAGTATTCCGTCATCCACAGCATCTTCGGCTCCATCCAGCCCTGCTCACTCAAAAGGGTTCCTGTCCAGGTACTCCACAGCCATGTACTGGGAAAACCCAGGCCAGGCTCTAGCACTGGACAGGAATCACAGGGTGTGGAGAACTGGGGGGACACAAAGGTTGGAGGGTCCCAGGGGGCCTCATGGATCAAGGAAAGGGAAACGGTGTGATAAATAACATAGAGAATAGAAATTCTCAGTTCCCCTGAAGTTGCTGAGTAGAACTTCAAGACTAACTGGCAAAAAAGATAAAAGGATGTAATGGTNGGGAGAGCGGCTTTCCCGCTTCCCACAGCCCTTCCGAGCAGCCCTGCGCTGCTCTGGCCGGCTGTCAGCTCCACGACACGGGCGCGATAAAGGAGGCGAGAAGGCTCCCCGCATGGGGACCTCTCCCGCATGAGGACCAGGACTCACATGGTTCCCAACGGCAGAGAGCGCCTCAAGGCCTGGAGCCTTNCACCTTTAATATCAAAGCATTCAGGGAGTATGAGCACCAGAGACCCCTTTGGATGACACTCCAGGACAACTTCCAGTAGGAGGCAGANAGGTCAGGACTAGGGGCGGGGAAGCGAGGACAGTGTGGGGAGAGCAGACATTTAGTAAGAGAAGGAGTGGGGGAATACAGCACCACACTCGGCAGTGCGTCAGNATGTATGATTATGATGCATAAATATCTGGTTGTAAAGTCTCACCTCAAACACAGAATAAGGAGATACCCTCCATGTGTCCTGCACAGACAATGCCTGCTCNCAGGTGTGGAAGGTGCCGTCGCTGAGTGATTCCACCCCACTCAGTCTCCTGATCCTGGATTTGCTCCCCCTTCACCCAGCTGATCCTGATGGTCCTGGGGCAGAATCCCTATGTGTGGAGGGACAACACCAGGACCCCATGTTCCACTTTTCTGTACACATGGATGTCAGGGAGTTCTGGGAATGGGATAATGGAGAAATCGATCCATTTCATCCATCCATGAAATTCTGATGGGAATGGGACAATGGTGAGATCCACCTATGGAATTTCAGTGGGAATTGGATGGAGGTGAAATCCATTCACAGAATTCCCATAGGGATGGGATGACTCTGAGATCCATCCATGGGATTCCCGTGGGAAATTCTGTATTCCTGAATTCTGCCCTCCCAAATCCCACATTCCCCTGGGAATTCCACCCCCACATTTGCACTCCAGTACTAACGTGCTGTACAGTACCAATATCCAATGTATTTCTGAAGTCATTCCACACAGGTGTTCTCTACGTAATTCATCCTGTTGTCAGCCACAACCCCTTCGGATTCCCAGCACCACCAGGTGATTCAGGCAGCACCATCAGGCAGCACCAAACTCCTGGATCCCAGCTTGAAGATGAAATCCCACCCATTGGTAGCCTTCCCCACAGATTCCATGGATGTTCCCGTTGAACAGGAGGTCGCAGCTGCAAACCTGCTGCAAACGCACTGCACTGTGTGGAGACCTGGAGGGGTGGATCGGACCCATGGAGACCCTCGGAGTTGCATCCCAGCCCCAGGGAGCCCCATCCCAGCCCTATGGAGCTCCAGAGTCTGACGCAGACCCCCAGATCCCATCCCAGCCCCACAGATTCCCCCAGACCCTGGCTCCCCCCTCCCACCCCCACTGTGGTTATCCCAGCCCCCCAGCATCTCCAGGTTGCCAGCAGCCATGCACTGGTTTCCCTTGGCAATCCAGGTCTGCGTGTCCCAGTATTCCGTCATCCACAGCATCTTCGGCTCCATCCAGCCCTGCTCACTCAAAAGGGTTCCTGTCCAGGTACTCCACAGCCATGTACTGGGAAAACCCAGGCCAGGCTCTAGCACTGGACAGGAATCACAGGGTGTGGAGAACTGGGGGGACACAAAGGTTGGAGGGTCCCAGGGGGCCTCATGGATCAAGGAAAGGGAAACGGTGTGATAAATAACATAGAGAATAGAAATTCTCAGTTCCCCTGAAGTTGCTGAGTAGAACTTCAAGACTAACTGGCAAAAAAGATAAAAGGATGTAATGGTGTGCACACAGGATGATAAACGTGGCTGGAACCCATGGAGAAACAGATAAAAAGGACTACAGTGGGGTTTTTGGCAAATTATGTAACAAGAAGCAACAGCACATGCCCAAGGAAAGGTCACCTTTAATATCAAAGCATTCAGGGAGTATGAGCACCAGAGACCCCTTTGGATGACACTCCAGGACAACTTCCAGTAGGAGGCAGAGGCATGCAAATGAGTTCTAGGAAAGTGATGGTTCTGTATTAGCTAGGAGATACATTGCAATGAATATGTATGATTATGATGCATAAATATCTGGTTGTAAAGTCTCACCTCAAACACAGAATAAGGAGATACCCTCCATGTGTCCTGCACAGACAATGCCTGCTCTCTAATGCTTCAAATTGTGTTAGAAAGTTTATTTTCCAGCAGGTTTCAGCATCAGGGAAAGCTGGGAAAGCCAGGAAGGTGATTTGGGGATCCCAGAGTCAAGAAAAGGTGGGCGCAGGGGCTCCCAGTGTCAAGGAAATGGGGGTCCCAGGCTGGGGAGAGCAGGGATGCCTGGAAGGTAGGTCCAGAGGGTCCCTGGGATTGAGGAAAGAGGGAATATGGGGGCTGAGAAAGGCAGGAATGGGGGTCGAGGGGCTCCCAGGGTCAAGGAAAAAGGGGCATATGGGGTCTGGGAGCGGCGGGTGGCCGGGAAACGGGGTGCAGGGTGTTACTGGTACAAGATAACGGGGTGCAGGTGGGTTCCAGGGTTGCGGAGTGGTCAGAGGGCTCCGGGTGCTGGGAAAGCGAGCGCAGGGGGTCCCAGTGCCCGTGAATGGCAGCTCAGGGGGTCCCTATACCGGGGGTCCCCCTCACCCCTTGCCATCCCCCCCACTGGAGCGCCCCCAGACCCAGCGCTGGAGCCCTGGCTCTGCTCCGCCCCGGCCCCGCCCCCGGAGCGCCTCCAGCCCCGTGATTGACATCCCTTTTCGCCAATGGGAGACCGCAACTGTAGTGACGTCACCGGTCGCCGGGCAGATCCCGGCGGCTCCGGTTGGGAGGGAGCGCGACCGAGCGAGCGCGGCGGGGGCAGGCCCGGCAAGGTTACGGGCGAGTGCTCGAGATCATCACCGGCCAGGGGATCAGTGAAAAGCAGATTTAATACTAAGAGACAGCACGACAAGGTTCGTTGGCAAGGTTCACTCTACTAATTACAGACAGTTAAGGCAGACCGAGGGAAAAAGAAAGAAAACAGCAAAATCCAGTCAATCAAAACAGAAATGAACTATCTCTGTGCGTGTGTGTGCGCGCGGGCATTTAGGTGCGTGTGACAAAGGATAGAAAGGGCAGGGATAAAAAGGAATACGGCCTATTCCAGCACTCAAACTGAACAGTACTTATACCTTAACAATTTAACAGAGGAATACAACATAACATCATTTAACTTACTATATAACTTAAAGTAAATTTACGTACAGGCCTAACTTAGATATCTAAAGATACTTCACACCTAAGACAGCATCATTTCTCCCAGATTTGCTATGGCATATGCACGCGAGAAAGCACACAGACATAAAGGAGTCAGTGCAAGGTACCTGTGACCAATTCCCCTCCAAGGCACTGAAATGGTCCCTGCGGATGCCTTGGCATCTTCTCACCAAAGGGAAAAGGCTGAGGCCTCCAGGAGTGGGAGCATCGGCAGCCCGGGAGCCGTCGCCCCTGGGGGATCCCCGAGTGCAGCCAGCGGGAGAGTTCCCGGCTCGCAGAGGCCCCGCTCCCAGGGACTGTGCTGCCCACCACGGCTGCGGCCCAGCACAGCTCCAAGGGGCTCCTTTGGCACCCCTGCTTAGGGGGCCCCAAGGGATGGCCTCCAGCCACAACAAGGTTTGGTCCTGGCCCCACTTGCGATCGGCAGCTTTCTCTGAAAGCGTGAGAACAAAGATGTTGTCCAATTAAGGTAAGAAAAATCATTTCCAAGGCTGTTCATAAAGAAATCAGGAGCTCCTTACGCATCAGCACTGCCTCTAAGCACACAGTGTTTCTGATAAGCTCAAGAGGAGCTCGGCCCAGGTGAGGTTCATCAAGGCAGAGGCCTAATGAGCATTTCTCAGATCATGGTGCGGCCTGGAAAAGGCAGGGGGCAAATGCACCACCAGAGGGAATCCGTGGGTATTTGCCTGGATCCCCCTGGGAAACTCCCAGGGAATGCATGGGACCCCCCTGGCTCTTCCTGGGACTCTCCCCATGACCCCAGTTATAGTGTACCACACTCCTTGTGTCTTCCATTTCCAGTGTCTCTGGTACTGCTATTCCCCATTCCTGATGTCTCTCATTCCCAGTGTTCTCCGTTCCAGAGTTCCCCACTCTCGGTGTCCCCCACCCCTGGTGTCCTGTTACCAATGCCCCTCATTCCCAGTGTCCCTCATTCCTGGTGTCCCCTGGCTCGTGGTGGTCCTGCATCCTAGTGTCCCCAGTTCTGGGTGTCCACTTGTCGTGGTTTGACACTGTGTTGAGGTTTCAGGACTTCTCCTTTTGTTTTTGTTTATTTTTTCTTAAGGAATTCTCCCCCATCCGTGCTGCTAGGAGATTTTAACGACTGGATACTTAGGAGAGACAACAGAAGTTGTCAGAGCTCAGGGGAGGGGTGCAGCTACTCTCTCTTTACCAGAGGTTTCTCGTGCAGGGCAGAGATGCCTCGAGATCTGGACTGGGAAAAGGGGCTACACCCAAGCTCTTGTGCTCTCGGTTTTCAGAGGGGAGAGAGGCTGTGGTCGCTGTGGGGAGAATTCGTCGCCACTGTGGGGTTCCATCTCCTGCTGCCTTCCTTCAACCACGAGCAGAGCTCTGCTCGTGGGAGCGGCCGTTGCACTGGGACCTTGTTAACACCCTAGCTCACTACGAGAGGGACTTTTCACCATCTACTCCAGCACCACCACCTGCAGCCTGGGGAACACAGGCACCCTGAAACGCAGAGACGCCCGTGAGGACTCCGTGAGGACCCCCCACCCCAAAGCCCCCCTCACTTTCTCCTGCAGGTAGAAGCTGAGCTTCAGTGCCAGGAAGTCGAACCCCAACACAAAGGCCCCGCCCCCTGCCAGCATCTTGCAATGTCCAGCAGTATCCCTGGGGTGCAAGGGGGTCAGGATGGGGTTCAGCACCTCCACAAACCCCCTCACAAACCCTCCAGGATCCGCCAAACCACCTCTCAGCCCACCCCAGGACCCTTAAAACCACCTCACAGCCCTTCAAAAGCCTGAAAGACCCCCAAACTCTCTCCCAGTTACCCCCAGGACCCTCCAAACATTCTCCTAGCCTCCCCCTAAAACCCCCGAAACCATTCCACAGTCCTCCCAAAGGATTCTCCAAAGCCCTGCATATGTCACCCAGAATAGCCCTAAACCCCTTCCCATCTCCTCCAAGACCATCACAGGACCCTCCTCATAGACAAACAGCCCTACCCAGGACCTCCCAAACTCCCTCCCAGGTTCCCCCAGGCCCCCAAAACCCTCTCACAGCCTCCAGCAACACCCCTCAAATCCCCCACCGAGTGTCACAGTTTTCCCCGGACCACCCCAACACCCTCCATCCGAGGGGGAAAGTCAGTATGGGGGTGGTCAGGGCAGGGATCCTCCCCCTCTCTCTCCCCAGCACTGTGGGGGCCGGGCCGCACCCCAGTGCCGGCTCAGGGGGTGCTCCAGGCTGACCTGCTCCACCTGGCAGGGGGAGGTGACCCCGCGTCGGGGGAGGAGTTTCCAGCAGCACCAGGAGCTGGTGGGTCCAGTCCCTATTGGGGACTATGTAGGTGGCCACCACGTGCCCCATGAGCTCCCGGCTGCCCTGGAACCACCTCACCTGCACCTGGGCAGGGGAGAAATCCAGCACGGAGCAGAGCAGGCGGCCGGGGCTGAGCTGGGAGTTCGACGGCACCAGGGAAATGGACACGCTGGGAGACACAGAGAAAGCGTGGAGACTGGGATGGACTGGGAGGGCACTAGGAGAGAAGGGAGTGGAGTAGGGAGGCACTGGAAATGGGCTGGGATGGACAGGAAATGCACTGGAAGGACGCTGGGAGAGGGGAGAGAGGGCTAGGAGCATTGGGAATGGATTGGAAAAGACTGTGAGGGACAGGAACTGGACTGGGAAGCTGCGGACCCCGGGGCCCTGGGCGCTGAGGGTCTGCCTGGTAGCTAATGAGTCATCGGTGGTGCGCGCTCTGATTGGATCTGGGGCTGCGAGATCGACGGCACGGCCGAGATGGACACGCGCGGGGACACTGGGAAAGAGGGGACAGACTGGAATTGACTGGGATGGACGGGGAAAGCTCCGGGAGGCACTGGAAAAGAGGGGAGAGACTGCGGATGGAGCAAGAGACCATGGGATGGGGACAGAGAGGGGCAAGGCGTTTGAGGCGGGCACGGGGAGGGGCACGAGAAGGGGTGAAGTGTTGTAGGACATTCCCAGGAAGGTTTTGAGGGGCTCCAGGGTCGTTCCCAAGGGAAGAAGCGAGGGCACACGCTCTGCCCCACGCTCACCTCTCCGGTTCAGGAGGAACGGGGCGAGCCCCCTGTAGCTGTACCGGCACCGGCCCACTTCAGCCCGCGTCCGCTCCCGGAATTCCGGCTGGCTCTTACAGTTCCTGGCAACTTGCTCCCCAAAGGGAATGTGCCCCCGTAGCACCCCGCCTCGCTGTCGAAGTGCACAGACTGTTGCCGGTTGTAGATGAGCCTGTCACGAACCTCCCCCGGTCGGTGCAGTTCAGGAAGTGACACTCCATCTCTCCCGTCTCCTGGAACACACCTGCGTGGAGACGGACACAGGTCAGGGCACGACCTCCGCAGCCAGGCTGGGGCTCCCAGCCGCCCCCCCAACTCAGACTGAGGCTCCCACCTCCCCTCGCTCTGTTTGGGGGTCCCAGGCCCTTCTTTTCCCCCCCTCTCCCATCACCCGCCAGATCCCCAGCCTCCTTCCACTCTCAGTTTGGGGATCCCAACCCCCTTTTCCCCCTCTTCCTCCCTCTCTGCCTTCTTTCCCATTATCCCCCAATCCCCAGCCTCCCACCCTCTCAGCTTTGGGGGTCCCACCCCCTTCTTATTTTGGGGTCCCAGCCTTCTTGTGTTTGGTTTGGGGCTCAGCTCCTGCCTAGCTCAGTTTGGGGTCNTGGGGATCCTACTCCCCTCCCCTATTCAGTTTTAGGGGACCCAGCCCCTCCCCGAGCTCAGTTTGGGGTTCTCCCCCCACCCTCCCCGCTCACCCGAGAGCTCCTCGCCCGCAGCCAGAGGGGCTCCCGGCACCACCAGTACCACCAGTACAGCCGTGTCGCTTATGCGTCACTAGCCCGATGCTCTCCGTCGGAGTTTTCATTAAAGAGATGGGACTGTCGCAGTTATACACGGTTTATTACTTAAAATAACAAACAAGGCATCAGTCTCAGAGGTCGTGAGTAAAAAGTCGCCATAACAGAAGACAGTCATGGGTTTCAGGGTTACATGGCAATTTATAACTTCTTGGTCCAATAAGCAATTAACACGAAACTTTGTTTTGACTCGATAACCTATCACCTTTAGTACTTTTTACTGCAATGCGTCTGTTCTTCTACCCATTAAGTACTAGGTCACGTAGGCACACATACTTCCATTATAACATCTAAATTCTTAACTTAACCCCAGCTCTTTCCAAGGCTGTAAATTAAATCCATTATTGTCTTCAGAAGTTTTAACCTCTCTGTTTCCCAAAGAGCCGCAGCGTCAGGGCAGGTGTTGACACCCCAAAAACAGCGACGCTGTGACGCAGGAAGGTCTCCGCGGCCCCACCCCGTGCGGCACTGGGAGGACCAGTCCGGGCCAGTGCAGAGCACGGGCGGGCAGTACCAGCCGCCTGCATTCGGCCCCCGCCGCAGCCGCCCCCGCAGGGACAGCGCGGGGGGGCCCGGCCTGGGCGCGCCCCAACTCCCCTCTCCCCAAATTCCGCTCCCGGGGGGCGCTGAGCGAGACGAGGGGCGCAGATGGGGTCCAGGTGGGCAGCACTGGGAGATGCGGATCTGCCCGGCAACTGATGAGTAATCTCCGAGGCGCGTTCTGATTGGCTGAGGACTGCAGTGGGGGTGGTCTCGACGGCCCTTGTGGTACTCGGGTCTGCGAGCCCACCTGGTAACTGATGACTCCTCAAGCGGCGCGCTCTTATTGGCTGAGAGCTGTTGGGCCGGTGCCGCGCGGGGCGGGACCGCGGGGGACACCCTACCCCCCCCCGCTTCTTTTGGGGTGTCAGCAGCTGCCCGGCGCTGGAGATGGGTTGTGTCGCGGGGACGTAGGGCGGGACGGGTGGCACTGGTGGTGCTGGGAGCCCCCCCGGCTGCGGGTGAGGAACTCTCGAGTGAGGTGGGACGCATAAATTGAGAGGGGGAAGGGGGTTGTGGATTTGGCGAACGCTGGGAAAGGGCTAGGAGAAGGGGGAAAAGAGGAAGCTGAGACCCCCTAACAGAGCAGGAGGGGGAGTGGGACTCCCCAAACTGAGTCGGGAAGGGTGTGGGGATTGGGGGGATGATGGGAAAATTTTCAACACGAAACATCTCAATTGTTCCCCCACATCTTTCAGTTACTCCCCAGCCCTCCCACTGAGCCACCACACCCCCAATTTCACAGAATCATGGAATCGCTGAAATTGGAAAATCCCCCCAAGACCACCAAGTTCAACCAGATACCCACCCTCCCTTGTCACCAAGTGCCACATCCCGTTGTTCCTTGAACACCTCCAGATGTGGGGACACCAACACCTTCCTGGGCAGCCCCTTCCAATGTCTGACGACATTTTTAATGGAAAAATTCCTGCTGATGTCCACCCTGCCCCTCCCCTGGCCCAGCCTGAGGCCGTTCCCTCTCCTCCTGTCCCTGTTCCCTGGGAGCAGAGCCCGACCCCCCCCGGCTGCCCCCTCCTGTCAGGGACTTGTGCAGAGCCACAAGGGCCCCCCTGAGCCCCCTTTTCTCCACGCTGAGCCCCTTTCCCAGCTCCCTCAGCCGCTCCTGGGGCCCCAGCCCCTTCCCAGCTCCGTTCCCAGCTCTGGATACATGTAAAGTCTTGATCCCTGCTCAGCGAGTTTACTTTAAAGGTACTTTATTTTTAAGGTACTACTTTTCCCTGAGTTGGCACAAAGAACACGACAAAAATTCCCAGGAGTTTAAAAAACCAACTTTACTGCCAAACTTTAGAAGATCAGGAATTTGGCAACGTTTAAAACAAACATTCAATCCAAATAACGCATTTCACAGAGTACTGACTGGGCAAAGTCTACCCATCCAACCTTAAATTACGCACACTTCAAGAAAAGGAAATAGGGAGAAGAAAAGGAGAGAAAGAGAGAAAAAGGAAAAGAGAAAACCGAGATACAGCTACTGCCTTGGATCCAGCATGGTCTCAGCTGCTGTAAAATCCAAGGACAACAGGGACATGACCACAGGTTTTTGGGGCAATGGGTTTTATCTGCTCTGGCCTCCTGTGGCCACGTGTCCCCCCAGGTGGGGCATCTGGTCCCTCTGGGGGTCGACTGGGGTCCAGGGCTGGCTGTGAGGCAGTGCTCATCCTTCACTCCAGCCCCTCCATGTCTTTTCCGGCAGGGAGGTTAATAAGACAGAAGTGAATGACGGGTTAATGAGCCCTGGGTGCAGGGTCTCCCTAACAGGAGTTTTGAAGCATTCATTAACCCTGGAGGGGTTAACGAGCTTCCGAGGGAGTAACCCCACCGTGTTGGGATTAATTAGCCCTGGTGGCTTAATGACCTTGGGGAGGTTAATGAGCCCCAGCAGGGTTTAATATGCCCCAGGGGAGTTAATTGTGTGCCCACTGGGAGGGGGTGGGGCCTGCATTGCTACCTATACGCCCTAGGCCCCTCCCCCACTGCTGACCCCTTCCCCAGAGACCCACAAGAGACGGCAAGAGGCCCCTCTCCCAAGGCCAGGACCATTTTGGAGAGGGGGAGGGTCAGGGTCGTGACCCGCCCCCTCCCCCACACTTTTCTCAGGGCTTTCCAGTAAAACCAGTGAAGAAAAACAGGCAGAGTAGTTATGGTGGGGGAGGGGCTTTAGAACATTTTATTGGGGCGGGGGATGGGCTTTGAAACCCCTTCGAGGGGAGGGAAGGGGCCCAAAACCGCTTCACGGTTTGGAGGAAGGGGCAGGTCAGGAGGGCGGGTCTCCCCCTTCGGGGGTTT